>PVJI01004676.1:0-105336 GCA_004026765.1 Micronycteris hirsuta | reverse complement strand
CACCGCCCCGCCCCGCCCTGTGTAAGAAAAGAAACCCCATTTCCCAGTATCCCTTGTGAGCCTCCCAACTCCTTCCCATCCTACTCTCCTGAATTTTGTGTTTTTCTTTCCCTTGTTTGCTTTTTCAAAAACAGGTAATATTTACAGTAAAAATACTTACAGAAAATTTTCTATTGCTTTGTTTTATGTGGTTTTGAATCTCAAATCACTGCTGTTACTCTTCCTACCTGTGATCTCAGCACACGGCTGGGAGACTTTAGGTGGGTTGGGTTGGCCAAAAAGGTCGTTTAGTTTTTTCCATGAAATAAAAGATGCATTTTTCATTTTTACCAATAACTTTACTGATTTGGATATTTTGAGTATCTTGGCTACCTCCCACACGGTGTAATGTTGATTGTTCTCAATTGTTGTCTCGATTTGATCGCTATCGACTTCAGCTGGTCTATCCAACTGTGAAGCATCATCCGGCAAGAAATCTCCAGCACGAAACTTCACAAACCACTTTTGACACATTCGATTAGTCACAGCACCTTCTCCACACACTCACCGCACAAATCCTTTTGCCTTTCAGCTGCATTTTTAACTTTCTTGAATAATAAAAGCACATGATGAAAATGTTGCTTATTTTCTTCCACCTTCAATATTAAAATGGCTACACAAGAATTCACCAATTTTGTTAAGTTTTTTTTTTTTTTAATGCACGCTGATCAGACAATACAATCTAACAAAACCGTACCTGGCTTCTTTCACTTATCATGAAGTTTTTAAGGGTCATCCACGTTGTAATGTGCACCAGCTCTCTGTTCTTTTTATGGCTGAATAAGATGGCACTGCATGTGTAAACTACCTTTCATTTACGCGCTCATCCGCTGATGGGCATTTGGGTTGCTTCCACCTCTTGGCTATTATTAATAATACTGCTATAAACATTCACACGCAAGGTTTTGTTCGGACACGTTTTCATTTTTCTTGGGTACAGACAGAGAGTGGGACTGCTGGGTCGTGTGGTAACTGTTTCACGGCTTGGAAGACTGCCAAACTGTCTTCCGAAGCCACTGCGCCATTTTACAGTGCCACCAGCAAGGTGTGGAAGTTCCGGTGTCTGCACGTCCTCACCGACACTCGTTATGCTCTTTCCGTCACAGCATGCTGGTGGCTGTGCAGTGGTACTCTGCCGTGGTTTTCCTTTGCATTTCCCCAGCGACTAATGATGTTGAGAGTCTTTTCCTGTGTTTATTGGCATCGCGTATCTTCTTTGCAGAAATGTCTGTTCAGATCCTTTGCCCATTTAAAAACTGAGTTGCCTTTTTTACTGAGTTGTAAGACTCTCCTATACACTCTCGACACAAGTCCTTTGCCATCTACACCAGGGGCATCACACTCACGTTCGCCGGGGGTCGCGTCAGCCTGGCGGCTGCCTTCAAAGGGCTGAATGTGATTTTAACTCCTTAACAGTTAAGGAGGAGTTACATCTATACAGTCCTAAAATTATTTCAGCCCTTTGAAGGCCACCATGAGGTGGATGTGGCCCCCAGGGAAAATGAGTTTGACACCCCTGATATACATGATTTCCAAATATTTTCTCCCATTCTGTGGGTATTTTACTTTCTTGACAGTGTCTTTTGAAGCACAAAATTTAAAAATTTTGGTGATGTCCACTTTGTCTACTTTTTCCCTTTTGTCACTTATCCTTTTGATGTCATATGTGAGAAACTGCTTATTGATTTTTAAAGTTCTTTGCCTAATATCTTAGGCACAATTTCTTGGTTCTATGTGTTATAAACACCTTCACCTAATTTGTGACTTGTCTTTCTACTCTATGGTATTTTTTTTAAAAGGTTGCTTCATGATTTACTAATTTAAAAGTCCTACTCAGAGATAAAAATTAGATTGCATTTAGATACACACTTAAAAAGCGACCTTTTCAAAGATGGTTTTTAAAAAAATATTAAGACTTCCAGGAAATCCAGGACAGTCACAATAGAAATGGATGGTTTCTTAAAAAACAAACAAACAAAAAACCTTTTTTCAAATAAAAAATTGCAAACATACACAGAACACAGAAGAGGAAGAGACAGCCCCAGGTTCCCGTCCTCTGCCTCTTTCCTCGCTCTCCCCAGGCTTCCTCCTGGCGTCCTTCAAAGCACACGCAAGGCAGCACATCATTCCACCCGTAAGCACTCCGGAATGTATCTCTCTCTAATGGATAAGGACTTAAGGAAAACAAAAGAAAAAACCCCACATCTTTGCAGCATCTTAGAACTAGTCTAAGTTTTTCATTTGAACAAAGCTGAATCTACCCATTTTCATCTTTACCGTCTGTGCCGTGGGGGCCTAACGGAAGAAACCTCCACTCACCACGTTTGCGGCAGTGCTGCCCTGGAACGTCTTAGAACATGTGGGCGCCTCTGCCTTTCCCACTTAAACCTTCGATCCAACTGAAGCCTGTGCACACTGTGAAGCCACCAGGAACCCTTGTACCACTAACTGGGAGGCTTTGAAAGCCCTCCCTTTAAGATGAGGAGCAAGACAAGGGGGGCCATCACTTCCATTGCACGCTGGACTAGAAGTCAAGTCAGTAAACGAGGAAACGACAGGAGTCAGAAAGGAAGAAGCAAGCCTGTATTACTCTCAGCTAATACATCGTATCTGTCTGATTGGAAATCCAAAAAGAATGTTCAAATAACTTATTAGCTCCAGAAGAGTTTCCAAAATCAATTACATTTCTATACTGTAAGTATACATTTTCCTTTAATATTACTTTAGCTATATTCCTCGGGTTTTGGATAAATAGTATTTTCCAATTATATTATGATTTTTTAAAAGGATTTTATTTATTTATTTTTAGAGAGGGGAAGGAAGGGAGAAAGAAAGGGAGAAAGACATAATTGTGTGGTTGCCTCTCGCATGCCCCCTACTGGGGACCTGGCCTGCAACCCAGGCATGTGCCCTGACTGGGAATAGAACCAGTGACCCTTTGGTTCGCAGGCCACTGCTCAATCCACTGAGCCACACCAGCCAGGGCTACATTATGGTTTTCTTGATGACTTAACTCTTCAATTTTTAAACACATGAGGATTTTCCAATTCTCTTTTTGTTATTGCATGGTGATCTGGGAATACAGTCTTTGCAATGTGACTTAAGTCCTGGCATTATTTATTGAAAAGTCCACCTTTTCTCCTCTGACCGCAAGGCCCTTCTGTCATAAACTGTTCCACACAGGAGACCAGTCTTAGGGCTCTCTGTGCCAACGCCATGCTCTCTTAACTACATTAGCTGACTGAGTCCTGCAGTGTTAACACAGAGAACACATCAGTATCAAGACAGGTTTATCTCGGAGATTCAAGGACTGTTCAACATTTAAAAATCGACTAATAAACTAGAGTCCTCGGAGAACAACTGTTGACCTTATTCACTGACTCTGGCCCCCCTGTGACATGGTCAGTCACCAGGTTAGTGACATGCATCAGATAAAAAAAAAATCGACTAACATAGTTTACTGCAAATACTCCTTGGATGTTTGCAAAGAATCTCTACCACGCATTTGTGTAGTGTGATGCTCTACACACATCTATTAGATCTGTTAACTGCATGATTCAAGTTTCCTAGGACATAACCAATTTCAGACTGCTTGATCTACCAATTACTGAGTTACAGTAAAACACTCCAGTATGAAGGTGAATTTGTCTATTTCTCTTTCTGGTTGTTAGTTTTTTGCATATTTTTCATAAATACGCATTTTATTTAATTTTTAAAATCAGCAGATGTACTAGTTAAGTCAATAAGAAAAAGTCATCTCCTTTCCTGGTGAATCTTTAGAACTTTCAGTCGTGACACAGTGACCCTCCGTATTTCCCTGCCTCAAACCTACTTTGTCTGATGAATACAGCTGCATCTCCCTGTCTCCCTGGCACGTCTTTACTAACCTTTTTCTTTCATTGCTTTTATACCCTTATGTCGTTATCTTTTAAATGGCCTAAAAATGGATTTTTAAAAACCTCAGTTTACAATACACCCACTTCTTAGACCATCTCCAGCTACCTCCACCTGGTCCCGCCTGATGGAGCAGCCGCGGGGACCCTGTTAAATCCAAAATCAGCCCGTGTGCACCCCTGCTCAGAGCCACGGAGGGCTCCCACCGCACACAGAGGAGAAGTGCAAGGGCTGCCCCTGGTCCCCTGGGTCCTTCATGATCCAGCCCCTCACCACGTCACAGTTCTCATCTCCTCCCCGCTCCTCCTTCTCCCTACACTACAGCCCCACTGGCCTGCATGTATTTCCGACCATAGCAGCCACAGTCCCCCTTCAAGGCATGTGCTCGTCACATGCCATTCCCTCTGCCTGGAATTCCCTTCCCCAGCCATGTGCTGGCTTACTCCCTCACCTCCGGTGGGTCTTCACTGAAACACCGCTCTTCTCGACCACTCCCATTTACAGTGGCGACTCTCCCCACTCCCAGGCTTTTATCTTGCCTTTATTCTTTCTTTGCTAGAACACTTACTTCTATCTAATGAACTGTGTTACTTATTCGGTTTGTTGCCTGTCTCTCCTATTAGGGACTTTGGGCTGTTTTGTTCACTGACTAGTACCTGGAGTAGTATCTAGCACATAGTAGGTGCTCAGTAAATATTTGTTGAATGAGTCAGTCTTTGACATCAATTGAAACATTTAGTCCACTCGCATTTTTGTAATTACTAATATTTTTATTTATTTCTACTGTCTTAAGTTGCTATCCCACCCATTCTGTTTTCCTCTTTATGGATTTATATTTTTCCTCATTCCCTTTTTCTCTACTACTTTGGAAGTTTAATATTTCTAGTCTTTTAGTAGTTTATTCATTTTTGCATTCGTATAGAATAACTATGTCAAGCTGAAATTAATCAGTCTTTAACCTCCTCACTGTATCAAATGAAGTTAGACTGCTTTAAACGATCATACCCTCCCCCTTGAGTTACATGACATTGGTGTCGAATATTTGTGTTCCCTCCCTCTCCCCCTTTTCTAACCTCCTAAAAACCTTATCATCACTTAATTGGTTATTTTCACATTTGCCCATATCTTTACACGTTCTTTGCTCATAATTCCTCCTTGCATCTCAGACCTTTTTCTGGTATCATCTTCCTCTGTTGGAAATATTTTTTTTTTTTTTTTTTTAGTATTTAAAGAATCCATAGTACATACTTTATTAGTTTTTTAGGAAATTCCAGGACAATCAACAAATGGAAAGAATTTTATTGTCAATAAACCAGTGAAACTTAGTTGTCTCATTTTTCCAGCCTGGAGATGGGATAAGATCAGCAATATCATTTATGCCTGTACATGGAAGTCCAAGGATGTCTTATAACTTTCTAGATTTTATACATAAGAGAAAATGTTCTATTTATATTTATATTATGAGATTTATTTGTAATTTGAATACAGAAATAAATGATCAACATTGTTTAAAACATAATTTTTAATATATTCTCATGATTGATATTTATGCCTCAACCACTATGAAACTCAGATTATTATTAAGAAGAACCTTTCCATCTTTCTTAACACTGAATTCAGGCTCTTGTAGAGCTTTCGTAATTTCTGCTTTGAGATCAGGTGGTGCTGTTGTATTAAAGTTGCAGGTTTCTGTCAAAAAATCCCAAAGCAGGACTCCATTTTCATCACCATCAATAAAACAGTCGGATATGTCCATGGTGGATGGAAGGTCATGACACTCATATTTAATTCCCAACTCGTCCAGCATCTGGGTGAGATCAGTTGCTGTGATGTACTGGCAGAGGTCATTCCGGGGTAAGCGGGATCCGTACTTTTTCCATAGCTTGTCCCAGCCACTGGTTCCTGACACAACAATAATAAGAATCTTAGCATTGATGGCTAGCAGACTATGGAAGAATTTCAGGGTCGCTGGATGTCTTTTACGTAATACAGCATCTGAATCATATGAATAAAGTCCCACTTCTGAAGTTCTTTTTTCTCCATTACTCTCTTTTTATATTCAGATGATGTCTCCTTATGCCAAGCAAACTTTATGTTCTCAAGGTTTGAAGACTTGGCTACAAACTCTTTATACTTGGCAATTTGTTCAGCACTTGGTTCAACAACTTCATTTTTGATAGGGACTCCTGGGTATTGAGCCTGCACTTTGGAGAGAATGTGAAGATCAATTTCACCTGCACCTCCGCCAATGCTTAGAATCTTAATTTCTGACTTTTTATCTCCAATCCTTGCTATTATGCCTGGCAGCTTGTTGTCCAGGAATTCCTGCATGCACTGGTGTTCCGTGGAATTGTTGAGAAACCTCCGAAAAGATTCAACATATCGGCTGTAATCAGAAACCAAGCTCCTCATGGAAGATGCCATATTTGATTTTCTAAGGAAGGCAGGAAGGGAGGAAAGTTTAACTTCCTCTCTCCTCTTTTCCCAGTTCCTTTTTTTTGGAAATATTCTTTAGAACCTCTTGTTTTGTGAAGGTTTAACTAGTGACCAATTATTTGGGGGTTTTATGTCTTGGAAAATGTCTTTATTTCATCCTCATCCTCAAAAGATAATTTTGCTTAGAATACATTTCTGGTTTGGTAGTTACTTTCTTTCACCGAGGCAAGGGCATGCTGTATTTTGCACCCCCCCCTCCGCCCAGCGCCGCGGGGAAGTGTGCTGGCGCACCAACGGTGCCCCCGCCGAGCCTCCTTTCCCTCCCTTGTGGTGGTCTGTGTGGTGAGTTTCAGCGTGGCATGTCGAGGGGTGGATTTCTTGTGATTCACTGCAACTTGTGTATATTTCTTCATTTTGAAAGGTTTTTTAGCCATTATCTCTCAATTATTGTCCTATCCTGTTTATCTTTTTTTTTTTTAATTTCCAGAACTCCAGATATCTATAAGGCTTTCTCACTTGTGTCTTTTCCACCACTTTTCTTTCCTGTGCCACATTCCAGATAAACTCTTTAAATTTGTCTTCGAGCTCATTCAATCTCTCTCCAGCTGGGTCTAATCTACAGTTAAGCTCATCCATCAGTTCTTAAACTGTAATCACTATGATTTTTTTTCCATTCTAAAAATGCTATTTGGTTCTTTTTCAGATCTGCTTGGTCATAATTTTAACCTCTTGGTTTTACTCATACTTTTCCTCCCTCCTTTAATTTCTCTACATAAGAACACTTATTTTTTACTGTAGATCTGCTAATTTCAGCATCTTAGTTTTCGCAGGTCTAACATGGTTCTCTGTTGTTGTCGCTGGCTTCTGTTTACGGTGCCAGGCTTCCGTATTGCTTGGGATTGTAAACTGCGACCTCACAGACTCAGAACTGCATCTGTGGGAATTATCGAAGGTCTGAGTCGAAGGGGGATTCCTCCAGGAAAAACTAAGCCTTTGGTTTCATGAGGTGCCTGGAGCTACTGCTAGTTCGGGGCCACCTTACGCTAAATTCTCAACCTGAAGCTTTTCAGAGCACCCAGGGCATGTGACTTCACGCCCACACTCCCATGGGGGCTGCCTGCAGTCACAAGTGACCAAGAAAGAGTCCCCTACAAAACCTCGCTCAGCACTGAGGTTCAAGACAAGCCCTTTCTCTTGGGGCCTGAGGTGGTTGTGCTAGGATGGAAGGGGAGGGATCATTTCTGGTTGACCTTCACGTGGAGAAGGCAGCCCACTTATGTACACAGGGTATGCCGTTGCCTGTTGCCCTTACATGCCGCCGTAGTTCTTGTCCCACCCCTGGGCCGTGAGGGCAGGAAAGGTACACAGGACAATTATGTGACTGTACCCCCGGTGACTGCACCCCGCTTTGGTGGCCATAATCACAGCCTGGCCTTTTTCTGTTTGTTTGTTTTTTTGTAGGACTTTGGAAAACCAATCATTGAACTTAACCCACTGTCTTCTTTTTTGCTTTAATGTCCTGGCCTGGAAATTTTTTTCTTTTTGTTTGGTCAAATGTCTATGGATCACTCTCTTGGTATTTATCAAATAAATGGATTACATCATATGAGATTAGTCCTAAAGTCACTGAGCAGCACGAACATAAAATATCATGAGAATTACTCTGAAAGCACCTGTGAAATACATTATACTAGCTTGGCAACTATCAGAGGGTCCAACACACCCAATTTTCCCTCCAGCCTGCTGTTCTTCCATTAGCACCAGGTGAAAGTAACTGGCTTGTGTTACTTTAACACAGCGAATAAAAATATTTTTAAACACCGTGTTTGACATTCGCCAAGGTGAAGTACAGTACAAGAGTCACCTAGGAGTGGAGAACTGAGAGGTCAGCAGGCTTCGGTTCCAGGCTCACTGTGAGGCCTAAGACCCCTGAGGGGACTGGTGGACAGACTTCCCTACACTATCAGACATTCACAGTTTCTTCCACTTTTGGGGGTGGGGATGGGGACGCTCTGTCTTCCACGAATCTCTCATTTCCCTAGCACACTCTTTGAAGTGTGGAGACCACATCTTACAAATCTTCACATGACCCGAGCTCCCAGCATTTTGCCAGGTAAATATTTACACGGGAGCTGCTGGGTAAACATTCGACGGCCTGATGTGCAGAGTGACCCTTAGCAGGGTTCCCTACGGAAGCAAAGACTTCCAGCTAACATACAAACCACGCGTCTGCAGACGGCGGAAGGCCTGCTGTCACAGTGGCAATCCGCACTGCGGACCAGGGCTCCCATCAGCTCTCTGAAGGAAACGAATGCGGAATTTCAATGACGTCATCTGAGTTGTGGCTTTTCCAGTCGAGAAAAGACAGAATTCATCATGACTGGCTAGGCCAGCAAAGGAGGCCCAGACCTCAAACAATATGCACTTACAAATGGAGTGGTTTTTTCTCCCTCCAAGGTCTGAGGTGAATAAGAGAAATAAAATACAAAATTTAACTTAAAAAATTACCTAGATGTAAAGACTTTATACACTGTCCCTGAGGTCTTTCCGGCTGATCAGAGTGGCCCTGGTAGTACCTTCTGGCAGCATCTTGGTTTGGTAAAGAGACTGAATGAATTTATTTATATCTTGAGTGACATTAGGAGAAGGGGACAGCTGGGGAGCGAGGGCCAACCTGCTGGCCTGCACCTTCCCGGGCGCAGCTCCAGGAGGGAGGAATGAACAACACAGGCACAAGGGCATCAGATCCATTTCATGAAACCCTGCCCGGTGACACAAAGGCGTGGGCACAGCTGCACGGGGTGTGCTCAGGCCGAGGCAGCGCCCGGTTGCTCTGAAGTGCAGCCGTGGAGAAGGGAGCTGGACGACCACAGCAGCAGCAGCGTGGGGGGAGCTCCCGGCCCCTCCCAGAAGCCCTGCCTCCTCCTTTCTAATGCACATCAGAGGCACCCCGCTCCCCTCTCATGCGTGAAAACCAACATGGGCTCGGGTGTCCATCTATGGGGAGATTTACTTTTTACTCAAAAAATGAGTGTTGAATAGTTTCAATAAAACACTACTTTAAGGAATTCTACTGTAAAGAACTAAAATCTTATATACAACAAGCCTAATTCTTCTCAGAAAAATGCACACAACTCATTTCTAAAAGTATTTTTAACTCTTATAAACCTGTAAAAACCACTTCCCCTTACTCTGGTTCCTTTTCTTATTACAACAAACCAGTAAGATGGGCTGATCAAATTCCATCATGGAACAGAAAGACAGAAATCTGCTTGAAGGACTTTCAAATGTCGCTTAGTGCGAAGTGTTTCTTCCTGTAACTACATTTATATAGTTAGTGTCCCAAGGGCAGTCCATTTAACATGTTTGTGGGTTTTTTTCATAAGGACACCTAATAACTTCCCTTTTATGAAAATTTAAAAATTGCAAGGTTGATCTAAATCAAAGTTCTTGGGCTCTGAGATCTAGCTATGTCTATCTAGAAGCACAATCCACTTACACATACATATTTATACATCTTTATATATAAAATGTTTGTACATAATGTGTGTTGTAGAAAATATGGATTTATAAATGACTAAATCATTAAAAAGATGATTTATTTATAAAAGGCTTCTTTACCTCCTGAAGGGGATTTAATTTCTTTACAGAGAGTTACAGTACGGAAGAGAGGCACAAAACCCCAGGGTGTGGGCTTCGACCCCGTCTCTGCTCTTCCCGGGCCTCCTGAGCTCTGGGGTGTCATGATGACGACTGTCTCTGACTGTAGGACAAATACACACTCACTGTAGGAAAATCTTCAGTGGGGTTTAAGAATAGATTTTTATTTAGCTTTGAGTTTCAAAGAACTGATACATAAAGAGTCTGTCTGTTCTAGAAAAATAATTCCCAACCTAATAAAAATTTAGACCCATTCCTCCTGGGGTAGATGCAAGAATCATCCAAAGGGGTGCTGGGTAGCAGCGCTCCTGGCCTGCAGATCAGGAGGACAGCAGAATTCCAATTACTTGAAGAAGGCAAATCAAGGCTAGATCATTATTTTCAAAAAAATTTTTTTACTGCAACATATAGTAAAAAAAAATCTATGCGCACACACATAAATATCTTTATGACTTAAAGTCTCGTAAAAAATTCTGACTTCTATTGAAGATGGACCCTGGTATTTTCTACTTCACTCTGTTCCATGGTGGGGGGTGGGCGGCGGGGCAGGGGCAGGGAGAGCAGTGATGGTTGTGACCAGCGTGCTAGTAAATGTGTGACAACTGGTTCTCCGCAGCAAGACAAACAAACACGAGCCCCGACTCTGTTGTTGGCTGACATCCACCACAGTCGAGTTCACATAACCAGCGTGAAGTTACTGAGGTCACTCAGAGTTGGCAAGAAACGCGCGCCACCGGCCCTCGGGGGCCTGGTTGTGACCCACTAACTGATCTGATGGCCCGATGTTAGGTCATGACTCCCAGCTTAAAAACCACTGCAGTAGAGTGTAGACAACCGACTCCTTAGCAGTCCCTGGGAAGGAAGCGTGGCCAGTAGATGCCGGTCCTAGGAAGCATTGAGTGAGGGCTCATGTGCCATGGGTGCCGAGAGCTGCCAGGCCCTGGGGCGTGGCACTTCACGCTGACTCCAACAAGGGCACAGGCCCTGAACTGCCACTCCGCCTTCAGCTTCCCCAAAATGGATCACCTTGGGAAAGTGAGAGGTGCCCAGCAGTCGCCTCGGGAACGTCACAGCCTCTCTGAGCTTTGGTTCCCTTCTAGTGCCATGGGAACACCAGCGGGTGTGCGCCACTGGGTCGTCGTAAGAGCCCACTGCGATGGTCCACGTGAAGGCATTCTGAACATGATAACGGACTCTGCAGGGAGCACTAATTCATATGAAAATGATTCAATTTAACACAACCATACTCACAGGCAATTTAAAAAATGCCCTTTGTCTTAGCATCTGCGTTCCTCTGTCGTCCTCGCCCTTTCATCTCTCCGCTGCAGGTCTCTGAGATTCTGGAATGCCCAGATGCCTCCGGGGACTGCTGCACCGTTTCCTTTCTCTCCTTTGCACTTTGCTGCTCTTTCTTACATTCTTTCCCTCAGAGATTTTACCCCCTGACAGCTTCAACAGGCAGCTCTGTGAGAATGGCTGCTGAACTCTGCAGCTGGCTCTAACTTCTCCCTGGCTTTTGAGAATACTTTTCTGAGTTTAATGTCCAGCCATCATGTCAAACTCGACTTTTAAAGTACTAACAGTAGTATCTGTCCCATTCATCCCCAATGCTGGCTGCTCTAATTCCGTCCACAGCACCTGTATTATCTCAGCCCCCAAGGTTTAATCTAAAAGACTTACAACCACGTCACATATTAGGATGGCTACGATCAAACAGTTAGAAAAAGAAAAGAACAAATATTGGTGAGGATGGAGAACAGTATGACAGTTCTTCAAAAAGTTAAACCCAAAATTACTGCACAATTCAGCAATTCTACTTCTTGGCATACACCCGAAGGAACCGGAAGCAGACCTAACCAGGTGTCTGTACACCGTGTTCACAGCAGCACGATTTGCGATAGTCAAAAGGGGGAAGCAACGCACGTGACCATCAACAAGCGACTGGAAAACACAATGAGGTACTATTCCCCCTGCAGGAAGGAAATTCTGACTCGTGGGTGAACCCTGAAGATTTTAGGCAAAATGAGCCAGCCACCAAGAGGCAGACACTGTGTGACTCTGCCTGTGCACAGCATCTAGAGCAGTCAGTCAGCTTCACAGAGACAGAAAGGGAAATGGTGGCTGCCAGGAGGCGGAGGAGCAAGAAAGGAGAGTCCGTGTTTAATAGGTATCGAGTTCCAGTTGTGCAGGATTAAAAAGAGCTCTAGAGTTGGATGGTGGCTGCAAAATAATGTGAATGTCCTTCATCCACTGACCTGTACACTTAAAGATGGTTGAAATGGTAACTCTGTTATGTGTATTTTGCCACCACACTTCAAAAAAGATACTCAACCGCAGTAGACCCTGACCTACTGTTACTCTGCCCCAGGCGCCCTGTGGGGTATTTGCCACGTGCATTGCCTTATTTAACCCTGTATTTGCGCAGAGGCTGTGAAGCTAAGGGTGGAAAGGAGGGGAAGTCTGGTGTTTCTGCCTGCCTAAGCATCCCTTCCCACCTGTTCGTGCTTTTGGCTCCTTTTACTTCCTTTGGGAGGCTGCCCCCCGCCTGCTTTATTCCAACTCGGTGATTGTGGCTGGACTACAAATGTTAGTTCCGTCCTCTCCTGATGACAAAAGCTGGCAGGTCATCCAGGCCTGGCCCCAGTCCCCATCCCCTCAGCCATAACGACTGCCTTAAGAGGTGGTCATGCCACCAAGCCAGCCAATCACAGCCCTTCCCTGGGATCCATATACACTAATGTAGGAGAGGAAGTGCGCTCTTTGCTCTGTGGTCCTCAGACGGGGAAGGATAAGGCTGGAGCTGCTCACACTACACCGCTCTATCTGACCGTGCAATCAGGAAGGAAGGAGGAGGTTAAAGAGGCCGTGAAGAGAAATGAACAGAAAGGAGGAGACAAAGAACATGCAGCAGAGAGGATGGAGGGAAAGAAAGACCTGACCAGACTTAGTTCTCCTTCCTTTTCTCTCTCGTCCTGTGATCAACATATGCTCCTTTTTTCTTAGATGCCTGAGTTGGGATTTTTACTAAAACTAAATGGATTCTGGATGCCAGCAACAGGCCCTGAGATGTCAATTGTTAGAATGATGGTGACAGTCGAAGTTCTGAAAATGAATAAAACAATGAGGCCACAGAAAGAAAACAGGAGAAAAACCAAAGGGCAGAACGGACCCACTGCACCCTCCGAAGAAAGGCCGCCCTGGTCTTTGCTGAATTTCAGTGCTAGTCAGGCATGCCTGAGACAATTAATCTCGGAACGCTGTCCTCTGTTTTCTGAAAAGTACCACGGGAAGGAATATACAAGTCTCAGCTAAGAAATGAGGCAGTAAGAAACATCCCTCGTGTGATTATTACGATGCGTAAGTGAAGAAAAGCCCAGCTGGGACACAGCGGGAGTTCAACGGAGAGCTGCTACTACCCCCATGGCTCTCAAACCACAAGGACAAGAGGAGGAGAGGTGGAAAACCAAATCCCACGCGGGGAAAAGAGAGCATGACTTCAAAAGCTTCATATAGTAACTTCAAATGTAATTTCTTCAAGTCTTTTTCTTTACAAACTGTTTCTATTTCTATTTTAAAAAGTAATGCATGCACAAGTTAAAAACCAATCGAACAATACAAAAGAATGTAGAGATAAAAGTGTGTTTTCTCTCTCAGACTCGCGACTGCGCTCTGTGTGTGTCCTTCTCACAAGAGTCTCTGCACCGGCAAACACATTCCTTCTCCCCTTTTTGTACAAATGGGAGCAGAAGCTACTGCGGGATTTTTTAAAGGGGAGGTATCTTTCATTTAACAATATATCTCAGAAACTGTTCCAAATCAACATAAACATCTACACATCAGGAGAACTCTTTAGGTAATCCGTAGACATTTTTTTTTTTTTAAACAGAGAGTGAGAGGGGAAGGGAGGAAGAAAGAGAGGGAAAGAAACAACGATGTGAGAGAGAAACATCGATGAGTCGCCTCTCCTATGCGCCTGCCTGGGAACCAAACCTGCAACCCAGACCTGTGCCCTGACTGGAAATCCAACTGGCCACCTTTTGCTTTGTAGGATGACACCCAGCCAACTGAGCCACACCGGTCATGGTCCATGACACCTTTTTCGTGTGGGTCATCCGGTGAGATCCTCCCACTATCTCACGCCCTAGTTCCATAGTTTTTTGTAAGGAAAACTGAAATGGACCGCAGAATCAGTCTGTCATCTTGTTTTCATGCAACCAGGGGGTAACAGGAAACAGCTTCTTCCTCTCTCACAACAAAGGGCCACCCTACGGGGAGTTCCAACGAAGCAGGAGCCAAATTACCGAGTGCAATATTTGGAGATATTATTACAAGTGACAGCTCTCAGAGTACTCTGGAAGGTCAAGGAAGAGTTTCATTTCCTCTCAGCACCATTTAAGAGACCAGAAAGAAGGCTGTTGGTGAAAAGAAGCTGGACCTTGGCTGGGAATAATGACAGCTTTGCCACAGGGACTCTGAAGGCTAGACACCAGACAATCAGGTTGACAATGTTACTAATTTTAGAGGCCAAAGCTATTGGAAACTCAGGGTACTTACTGAGGAGTCAGATGTCAGCTTGCTATCATCACAAAGCAGATGTCCTTTGGGTCATCTGAACTAGAGCTGGGGCTCGACCCTAGCCCACCCTTCTCTTGCAGAGTTCTTTCTGTTAGTTCTCGAAGGGCTCCTGACTGTGTCGGTTACTTTCAACCCATCTTCCAAACTAACCCGTACGGCCCACGAATAGCTTGTTACTCTTCACTGCACTTTCTGAAATGCACCGTCTCTCTGGGCACTTTGGCTCAGGGCACGCCCGTCTCTAAGCTATGGCCCTGTGTCCCTCTTTCCGTCTGTTCACGATAAAGAACGACTGGAGCCGTTTCTCAACCTCTTATGGCCTATGCTCCGTCAGCTTTTACTTTCCATAGTTTATTTTTGTGAAAGCTTAGAGTTTCTTCTTACTTTCCATACATAGAATTACATTGCAGTTTCAGCACGCTTTTCTCTTTTTATTCCCTCCTCTTCCCCACCCCTCCCCTCGTAGCGTGCACGCCTGGTGGAGAAGCGCCGTGTTAGACACGGATGGTCAGGAGTCACTGTACTGTTTCTCCGGTCCATAAAATGCTCTTTTTGACACCCAGAAAACCTTGTCCTAACTGTCAACATTTTATACCTTCCAGACCATAATGATCTCGGCTTCACAGAATGGTACTAAGGCCTTAGATTATATCGGTCAGAGTGCCTGTGTACTTTGCGAGGTTGAATCTACTTTACTATGTCAAAACTGGCAATGTGTATATCATCTAACTTTTTATTTTTACTTTATTAAAAAAAAACTAAACTAGTGTGGAAGGCAGCCTTTCAGATGGCCTTTCATGATTCCTGCCTCCTGATATCCATGCCCTCATGTGATTTCCTCCTCCCGAGTGTGGACTGAACTTACTGGCTCACTTCTAACAAAGAGAATGCAGCAAAAGTTATGGGATGTCACTTTCAAGACCAAGTTATAAAAAGACTGCGGCTCCCGCCTCAGTGCCCTCTCACTCTCCCGGCTACTGCCTGGCCAGGGGAGGCAGCCGCAGCAGTGTGCCAGGGCTGTCACGACGAAGTACCTCAGGCTGGGTGGCTTAAAAAGCAAGTGCATTTTCTCACAGTTCAAGAGACTAGATGTACAAGATCAAGGCGTTGGCAGGTTTGGTTCTTTCTGAAGTCTCTCTCGTTGGCTTGCGATGGCCATCTCCTCCCTGTGCCCTCACAGGGTCTTCCCTCTGTGTCAGTGCATCCCTGGTGTCGCTCTGCGTGTCCACGTTTCCTCTTCTCCCAAGAACACCAGACATATTAAAGAGGGCCCACCCTAACAGCTTCCTTTCGACCAAAGCACTTCTCCAAAGGCCGCATGTATCTCCAAATACAGTCACATTCTGAGGTTAAGACTTCAACAAATAAACGGGGAGGGGGGCACATCTCGGTCCATCTGGGGGGCCCAAATGGAACAAGGCTTGTCAACGTCGTGTGAGTGAGCTTGGCGGTAGACCCTCCAGTTGTGCCTTCACATGAGGTCACGCTCTCAGCTGACAGCCCGACTACAATCTTGCGAGAGACCCTGAGCCAGCTGAGTGCGAACGCCTCCCCCACAGAGGCTGCGGTCATAAATGTGTGTTGTTTGCAGTCATTGTGGCTATTTGAACTTCGTTAATTGGGGTTAAGGTCAGATTTTTCTTTGTTCCAAACCTTACTGCAAATGAATCAGTGTACTTTTCTGCCAAAAAGAAAAAAAGAAGGAGTCTTTGATGACTGATGATTAAGTGGGTTCAGGGAGTCACCTGACAATAAAGACCATCGACAACATTTTCAGTTGCAACATCTCAGCCGGATTTCACAGCAACCACATGAAGATAGAGCAGCTCTTCTGATTCAGTTGCCAAGCCAAGCGCCTGACACAGAGCAGGCGTTCAAAAAATAATTCTAAATGAATGTATTTCCATTTCATAGATGGCAAAACTGAGCCTAGAGAAGCTCATAAACTTGTGCAAGATCACAGAGTTACTAAGTGGTAGGTATGGCACAGAGAACCCAATTCCTGGATTTTTTTCAACTATACTACATTATCTTATGTATTTGCTATTTGCATGTTCTTCCTTAAAGTTATGAGTAATAATGTTTAAATAATAATGAAATTTTCAGTTAACTGACACTGTATTTTACTTTTCCCCCCCATGGGGGCTGTGTTGGGATGAATGGAAAATAGAGATAAGTGAACGACTACATTCTGAAAACAAGTCAGTAAAGTGTGAGCACATACGCCCTGGTGTGCCACTGAGTCAATTTTATCTGGAGATTCACACTTAAATCTTACCTTCCTCACAGTCAGTGAGCAGTGGGTTTAACACCTGTAGCTTATTAAAGATGTGCGCTCTATGGCTTGCTTGTCCCCCCTGCCCCCACGTAGGTGTCTGGGTGAATGAAGACACAGAGCCCCTGAACACTAGGAAAAGTTGGCTGCAAAAATGGCATGGAGCTTCTGTGTGCCCTAGAAGTCTAAGGCACAGAAAGTACAGAAATTGTTAAGAAAACGCCCATAGTTCATAGGGCATGAACACTGCACAGCTGACTCTAACACTATCTAGAGACTTACTAGGTTTATGTCAAATCTTATAAAAAACAGCAATATGTATTCTTCTGTCTCACATTCACCTGCTGAATACCTACGCCATGCCCAGCACTATGATGAGCATTGGTGATACAGAGGGGAATGACGTAATTCCTAATCCCTCTGGGAGTTCATAATCTACAAACCAACAAGTAAAATAATATATTTTAGCAAATAATATATTTAGCAAATTTTAGCCAAATAATACATTTAGCAAATAGGACGGTGAAGGGGGCCGCAGAAGTTGATGGGAAGAGTTGGAAGCGGAAGAGGTGACAAGACCCAGGACAGGAGACGCCGGGGCAGGAGTCAGCCAAGGTGAGATGGGATTGCTATGAAGAGAAAACGTCCCATGCACCGGCACAGAAATTTAAGACAGTGTGGCACGCAGTTCAGAATGACTGGACTCTAAAGGGATGTGTTGGGAGAGTGGTGGAAAATATGGGGAGAGAAGAAAGCGGACCATGAAGGGCTTTGGTTACCCAGTTTAGGAGCCTGCACCTTTAATCGGAGCTTTTGACAACTTTCTAGTGGGGAAGCATCATAATTATAATTGTTTCTCAAACATCATTTTAAGATCAGCGTGGAGGAGAAAAGCTGTCGAAACTGAGGGCAAAGAGATCCTATGAAGACACTAATAATGCAAAAGAAAAGTGATACGTCTCTGAATTAAGGCAGTGAAAATGAATGAGATTGGACATGAGATCTGCGAGGTATTTAGAGGGAAAAACCAACTGGATACGTGGGGTGAGGGGACCAGCTAGAATGATTCTTAGGTTTCTGGCTTCACCTTGGATGAAGATGAACAGGGATGGACCCCTCGAGGAGTCTGTCCAAGAGGATGAGCTAGCGTTGGACGTGCTGCTTTGAGAGAGCTGTGGGACGCCCAGGAGAGAGGTCTAGGGGAGGCTGGGACACACAGGTCCAGAGGGAAGTTCGGGCTGTAGAAGGGCTGCTGCGTCCACGTGTCCCCTAGCACATGGCAGCCCCGGCATCGTACGGTGCACGGCCAGCCTGTGGCGCCATCTGTGACAGCCCTGGCTGCAGGCACAGGTCTGGAACTGCCGAACGTGGCGGGCAGCCAGGGAAGATGGCCAAGGACCAGATTCTAGAGAATGAAAAGTCACGAGTAAGTGAAGGAAAACAGAGCGTTGTAAGAGAGACTGGGAAGGAACCACCAGAGAGGGGAGAGGGGGAAGCCAACACTGCCCCAAATATTAAAGACTGACACTTTGTGTGATGACACGTCTCTAAACTGAGTGACTAAGCAAACCAGCCTTATTTCGTCCTCGCAAGACTATCAGCCATAGTTTCTAAGATGTTAGGATTGTCTGGCCAAGGTTACCTCAGAACTTAATTTTATCCCCAATATTTACGCCAGGTGAATTGCCACTTTCTCCAGTACTGAGAGGCCACCTTTGCCTGACCCTATTTTCACTTTTCACCTCATGCATCTCCTCTTTGACCTGATCCAATTGGACGTTTTATTTATAGTGCTGCGTGCATTCCTTGTTCTCTGCATCTTCTCAGGAGACGTGTAATCAGTGACGCCCACTAACATTTCTCAAAGTATGAATTTGTAGTCATTCTCTTCCTCGCTCTAAAATCTGAACTTTTCCCTTGTATGTGTTTATTCTCTGAATTAAGGTTAGGAATCTTGTGATTTATTTGGTGCTCTGGCTCTTACTTATGCTTAGTTTCTAAAATTAGATGTCACCTTGCCACATAAAATTCTTTCTTTTTCCCCACGAATGTAATGTGTTGCTGTAAATTGAAGTTGGTGAATGCGGCATGGGACAGGATTCAGGTGTGTGGCGTTTGGGGGCTGAGCTTCACGCCTCGAGGTGTAAAGGTGTTAATCGGCTTTGTGGAGAAACTTTCCAGGTCAGATCCATCTGAGAGACGCTGGGTCAAAGGAAGTTTCTCCGCTGAAAGACTCCTCGGAGCCTTTACGATACGAATATCCGACTCTTTAGGAAATAGCAGGGAGTAAGTAACATGTCTCAAACTTAATGGACTGTGAAGACTTGTATCTTACGGAACACACTCTGGGAAACATGACCCTGACTTTACAGACAAGGGCCTTGAGCCCGCCGAGGTTCAGCGAGTTGCCCGAGATTGTACAGATACCAGCGAAGCGGAGACGCGAGCCAGTCCCCGCCTGCGCCCTTTAAACCAGGCTCTTTTCATCACGCCGCTCTGCTCGTGCGCTGAAGCCTTTTCATCCAAACCTTTCAGGAGGGGCAGAGCATAAACGCGGCACTGCTGACCCAGAGATCCTGACTTCCAAGACTTAGAGATTCCCTTCTTCCGCAGCAATGACAAGATGATCTTTCTGGGAGCCTGTCAGCTGCTCGGTGGCCATGAAATCCGTGGTGGGGATGAGGAGGGGCCCCTGAAGGAGGAGCTCCCTGGGATGCTTTGGGATGCTTAAAAGAAAAATGGATTTGTGCCGAGGATCATTCCTGGAACAAATGTGAAACCAAATACTTCGTATCACGATCCTGCCCCCACCCTTTCTGAAAGGGAAATGAAACGGCAGGATTAACCTGCTCTTCGTCAGGTCGGGCTTTGCTTCTTTCCAAAGTTCCATGACCGGGGCAGACTCCACGTCCTCCTGCTCCCCTTCCTACGGCCAGGAGGGGAGAGCCCCGGAGGGGCGACAAGGCTTTCCTTAGGCTCTGCGAGCACCCAGCCAGGCGTGCTGGCGAGAGGCCTGTGGGACAGTCAGGCCCCTTAAGGCCCAGCCTGCGCTTTTACCTCCCAATACCCAGTGGATTTCTCCCTCCGCATGCCATTAGGAAGTTCTTCTGTAAATGTAATGAACATCTGAGGACACTGACAAACTCATCCATTGGGGGAGAGGGAGAAATTAGACTTAGTTTAATTCTAGGCTCTCTGAAAACAGTACTTAAAGACTTTGAAATGACTCACATTTTTTAGGGGGGGCATTAAATCCTGGATTTGTGAAAGAGATGGATGAATGTTGAAATAAACTGTAACATCTTGACCAGGTAATGACAGAGCAAAGCAGAAACACAGTGTATAATATATATAATCATCACAAAGCCAGCTGTTCCATGCTTTAAAGGGATTTAATAACTCAAGTGTCGGTGCATGAACTCTTTCGTGAGAGCCAGAAAGGACTAGAGGTTTCTCACTGTCTGCACTTAGCAACGAGATGCCGCTTTCCTTCAGGATCCAGGCAGTTCCACCAGGGTTGGGGAAGGGGGCGGGGGAGAGGGGGGGAGGGCGGTCAGCAGCAGTTACAGTACCTTCTTTTAAGGCCAGGCTGGATGGGAAAGTGTAATTAGCCAAGAGCAGATCTCTGCTGCTCCTGGTAATGAACAAGAACATCCCGGCAAGCCAGGGACTGGGTCACTTGAGGTGTCTCTAAGAGTCCCCTTTCAAAGTCCAAACCACTTGTTCAATTGTATCACAAGTGGGCAGCAGGACAGTGCAAAGGGAGGGGTGCCTGCGGACGGAAGAATGACGGGGATTAACAATGGAGAGGAGCAATTGGTGGCGCAGCCAGCCCCACTCGCAGCTGCTCTGTCCTGGATTTGGAGCACGAGGTGAAGCTTAAGGCCCTGAAACTATAGTCAGGGTGCTCCTCGCTCTGTGCTGACTGAAGCAACTGAAATGCTCTGGAGCCCGACACCTTCCCCAACGGGGAGAACAGAAGCAGGGCCAGGCCCGGGGACAGCTGCTCCGCCAGGCACAGCGCCTTACTTGGGAGAGTAAAAACTAGAGGCAAAGTCGGGCCGCATCTTGCCGCCTAGGCCCTTCCAGCCTACCTAGCACAAAGGAGGCAGTCAGCTATTGGCCGGATTAGTGTACAGGAGGCACTAAATAAGTATTTATTAAAGAATTTGGCTTTCTAAGAAGTAAATATAATTTGACTGCTTACACTGAGGCTTTCTGTTTTATTTTTTACTTTTTTAAGATGCCAACTAATGATTTCTCTGAGGTCTGAGACGTATATCACATACTAATACAGTTCGCTCGTGTTAAGTGTATAGCTCAGTGGTGTTCAGTGTATTCAGAGTTGTGTTACCATCCCCACAATCTAGTTCTAGAACATTGTCATTACCGCTGCCCCCCTCCCCACAAAAAAACCCATGTGCCTGCCTGCTAGGAGTCGCTCCCCGTTCTCCCCTTCCTGTGCTGGCGCCAGGCAGGACTGGTCTGCTTTTTCTACCTGTGGATTCACCCAGAATCCACTCGCTAGACACTCACATACGTAGAACCATATAATATGTGGCCTTCTGTGACTGGCTTTAGTCGGCATTGCATTTTCAAGCTTCATCCGTATGGCAGCATGCATCAATACTTCATTACTTTTTATGGCTGAATAATATTCCATTGTATTGATACATCATATTTTGTTTATCGATTCATTATATATGATAGATATTTAGGTTATTTTCACAGTTTGGCTATTGAGTGATGCTGCTATAAACATTCAGGAGCGGCTTTTATGTAGGCATGTTTTGATTTTTCCTGAATGTATACTTAGGAGTATAATTGCTGGGCTGTGTGGAAACTCCATGTTTAACTGTTCAAAAACTGCCAAATTCTTCTTCCAAATTGGTCGCACCATTTTATAGTCCCGCCAGCCACGCACTGGAGTTCCGATTCCTGCACACCCTCACCGACACTTGTCACCACTTGTCTTGATTGCAGCTGATTCGTGGGCGCTGGACGGCAGCTCACTGTGTTTCCCTTTGCATTTCCCTAACGCCTAAGGATAGCTTCTTCAGGGGCTCATTGGCCATTTGTATATCTTCTTTGGAGAAATAGGTATTCAAACTCTTTGCTCATTTGAAAATTGAGGTTTCTGTCTTTTTATTTTATTTTTCTTTTCAATAAGCTTTTCTCTTTCCTGTTGAGCTGTAAGAGAGCTGTGTAAGTTCTGGGTATATGTGCCTTGCCAGATATTTTTACATTTTGTAAATATTTTCTTCCATTCCATGGACTGCCTTTTCACTTTCCTGATGGTCCCTTTGGAGCACACAATTTTTAAATTTTAATGAA
Source organism: Micronycteris hirsuta (assembly GCA_004026765.1). Taxonomy (NCBI): domain Eukaryota; kingdom Metazoa; phylum Chordata; class Mammalia; order Chiroptera; family Phyllostomidae; genus Micronycteris; species Micronycteris hirsuta. The sequence continues at coordinate 83,123 of PVJI01004676.1, read as the reverse complement.
GTCCACCTGCTGAATTTTTGGTGTTGCTTGTGTATTTTGGTGTCATATCTAACACATAAAGATTCACTCCTATGTTTTGCTTTGGGAATTTTATAGTTTAGGCCCTATATTTAGATATTTTACGAATCTTGGGTTCATTTTTGTGTACGGTGTGAGGCAGGGGTGTCCAACTTCATTCTTCTGCGTGTGGATAACCAATTGTTCCAGCACCACCGGTCTCTTCAAGCACAAGTGGAAAAGGCTATTCTTTCCTCATGAGTAGTCCTGGCACCTTTGCTAAAAAGCAATTGGCCATACATGTATGGATTTATTTCTGGACTCTCAATTCGATTCATTGTTAGTTTTAAATGCTGTTTAAAATTCTCGGACTCACTACTACCAGCTCCAGTTTTATTCTTTTTGGAGAATCTCAGCAAAGACCTGAGTACAAGGGAGCTTTTCTTTAAATGAAGCAGGGGTCACTAACAGCCTCTCTCATTTTTCAAAGCAGCTGTACTGTGAGCAAAATCTTAGGAAGACAACACACATGGACAGAATTGCTATTGTACTGAAATTCAACTTACAACAAAGTGCATCTGGATAATTTGAGTATACATTATCATACTGCTACAGGATAATCAAGAACAAACAGTAATAGCTCATGTAAATAAATGTGGTATATCCTCCATTTATATTATACTTAGAGCAAATTTATCATTTTAACTAATAAACACAGTTATAGGATTCTTTTTTTCTCTGTGGCTCACTTTTTCTATCTTCCTTACTGGTAAGGACCTTTCTTCCTGGAAAACGGGGACTCTCATGTTTCTGAAACCTCCGTCCAACAGGTCACCCACCCTTCTGTGGTAAGTGCCAGGTCTGGCAAACGCGGGGCAAGGAATGGCATTTCTATCGGCAGCAGTCAAGAAGCCGGTGCAGAGGGGCTGCAGAAAGGTGATGGACCCCATCCAACGGGGGGGAGGTTCTGCAAAGAAAACGTGTAGTAACCGAAACTGATAGATGCTTCTCAACGTTCATTTCCCTTCTTCCCCAAGATGCACGGAGAGGCAAGGTGCCCAGCCAATGGACCGCCTCTCCACACCCGTGTGTTGCTAGGGAGAAGTGGGCACGGCATCCAGGGCAGGTCGATAATGAATTAGTTGGAACTGCCAGGCTTCCAAAAAAGGTTTTTTCAGAAGTGGACAGATTTAGCAGGCATCTGTCTCTGCCTGTCCTCCCAACCCCCTTCTTGCCTGCACCAAGGACACAATGGCAGTGGGAGCTGGAGCCACCTTATGACCGAGAAGTTGAAAGCCAACGCTTCAGGGTCAGCAGAGCAGAAGAGAGGCGCCTGGCTCCTGCCCCCCAAGAGCTGCACTAGCCCTGGACTTCCTGCCTCCAGACTTCTTGATGTGTAAGAAAAATAAATCCTTCACTCATGTAAGCTGCTGATTTTTTGAGTTTCTGTTACCTGCAGTGAATGTTCTCCTAACCAACCCAGGGGCGATTCCTAAGCCCTCCTACCTCCCACTTCAGCTGCACCCTCCACCGCAGAGGGCTTCTAACCTAAGTCCCTCCTCAGTCCCCATCTAAGTTCCGGCTGCAGTTCGGAGGTGTGGGAAAGATGAGCGCTGCCCACCCCCACCCTCCCTCCGTGGGAATGGAGGCAAAAGGCCAACCTTGATCACTGTCCTCCCCCTGCTCAGGTCTGACTCCACCCGAAAGAGGGCAAGTTCAATGGCTAGATGAAAGACAAGCCAGCCTCCCGGGCACGTGCCTCCACACCTTCAGGAAACCCCTGCAGAGTGGTTAGAGACAACCGCCAGCCACTTCTGGGGGTGGGGAGTGGGGGGAGTCCAGGCAGGTGAGCCTGGTCACCAGCCACTTTGCTCCATTAAGGAAGCAGGGAAACACAATCACCTTGAGGGGACGGGGGTTTTGATCTGAGGAGGCAGGCCAGCGGGTTCTGGAATAAAGCCGTCCGGACTCGACTTTCAGCTCCACTACTGCTGTGTGGGCTGGACGCGTTACTTCTCTCAGCCTTAGTTTCCTCGCATGCAAAATGGAGACAACAGAGCCGCTTGCTTTTGCAGGGTTAAGGAAGATAAAATGTGACAAAAATGCAATGTTTAAGCACAGTGCCTGGTATACAGCAAGTGCTCGATGACTCTTGTTATTCTACAGTGGTTCAGAGCAATGGCTTTGAAGTCAAATCTAGGTTCGAACCTGGCTTCACTACTCATCAGTTATGAACTTGCGCCGCTTCCTAGACTCTGCACCTTCGTTTCTCTTCCCTAAGGGAGGGAGGTAGCTCACCCAATCATAAACTCCTACGGCAGGCCCGTCTGCACAGGGTTTTACGCGCAACCCTGGGCACATGAAGGTGAACAACACAGACAGTCTCTGTCTTCCTGTAACTTCGGAGTCTTGTGAGGGAGGCAGACACTAATGGAAAATCACAGGGAACTGTAACAAGTGCTACAAAGGAGAGGTATACAGGCGTCCGTGGAAGGTGAACAAACCCTAGTCAGAGAGGTCAGGGAAAGGAAAGGCACTGGAGAGCAGGGGAAGAGCATTCCAGAGGGAACAGCATCTGCAAAGGCTCTGGGGATGGATGGATGGACGGACTGTGGGGAGTTCAGAGAAGGCCAGGCTGCTTAGTGTGGAGAGAGCACGGGGGAAGGTGGTGGGAGGGTAAGAATGTAGTGTAAGCAGGGGATACAAGACCTTTGGTCTAGTTTTACCTTCATCTTAAGAACAACGGTAAGCTCTTATGAAGGGCTTTAAGTGAAGTGTGTACGTGCGTGTCAGATACAGTCAGTCTGCATTTTGAAAAGCTCACTCCACAATGGCATAGAGAACAGAAAGAAGGAAGACAGGAGGTGGTGAGGGCTGATGCATTAAGAAGCTATTATAGCCTTGGCTGGTGTGGCTCAGTGATTGAGTGCCAGCCTGCGAATCAAAGGGTGGTTGGTTTGATTCCCAGTTAGGACACATACCTGGGTTTCAAGCCTAGTCCCCAGTGGGGGGCGGGGTGCATGAAAGGCAACTACACATTGATGTGTCTCTTCCTCTCTGTCTCCTTCCCTTCCCCTCTCTCTAAAAATAAATAAATAAATAAAATCTTAAAAAAAAAAAAGAAGCTAGTATAGCAGGTCCAAGTGAGAATGTTTGGTGACTTGAGCTTGTTGGAAAACATAACCTGTGGTCCAAACTACAGAGTTAAATCAATAATTATGAGTTTTGGGGTGAAGCTGAGGATCCCTTCCAAAAAAGGCACAAACGCAGCACACCTGATGCTCTGTATACAAGTTCAGGGGATTCACAGACCAACCGAAGCTACAACCAAGGGCCCCAGCTCAGGGCAAACTCCCTGAATCAGGGAAGAAGGCTTGATAAACACCGAATGTATTCTGACCCTCCGTTTGACTAGCACCGCCTTCCTGAAGGTTACACTCTGCTCGTCAGACCCCCGTCCCTGTTCTATTATCCCCCATCCCGACACCACATGTCCTGAGAGGACAATGACAAGAGATGAGTCGGACTTCCTACTGCCCCGAAGAGGGACTTCCTGATGACCAACAAACCAAGGAAATGGTCTTTGTCCCTTTCATCTGGGAGGTTTTTATTAAAAACTCCATCTCTTTTCTTTCTTTTTTCAAAAAATAATTTTATTTCTTTATTTTTAGAGAAAGGAGGAGGGAGGGAGAAAGGGAGAGAAACATCAATCAGTTGCCTCTCGCATGCCCCATACTGGGGACCTGGCCGGCCACGGGGTCATGTGCCCTGACGTGGAATTGAACTGGTGACCTCTCAGCTTGCAGGCCAGTGCTCAGTCCACTGAACCACACCATCCAGGGCTCCATGTCTTCTCTTATTCAAATGATTGGTTCAAAAAGGAATCAGATGAAAACAGGGAGTTATGCTCGTTTCATCCCACCTTCTAGAATTCTTACAGAAGTTAGCTACTGAATGTTGCCAGTGGGCACTGCTATAGGGCACTGAATCTGAAACAAGAGTAAGTAGGGAAGACACGAGGTGAGGATTGAGGGAACTTTGGTTTTGTTTCTGAGAACACTAGGTTAAGCATTTTATGTAAAGCCAGGATAAAAGAGGAAACATATTATAATCCAGAAAAATTTTATGCGTGTTATGTATTCTTTTCTTTAGGGCTGATATTACAAAGTAATGACGCATGTGGGTGTTGCCAAGGTTTCAAGAAACATATAGAATGTAATCCTGCCTTCAAGGAATGGACGGTCTTATTGAAGAGACAGTTCACCCAGGAAGCAAGCAGTGCTAAAAGATGGCAAACTGCAACGCCGTGATGACCTTCGAGATCTGAACTGTAATGCTCTAGGGATTGAAACAATGGCAACATAAATGTAATTACAAAAAGTAAGGAAAACTGCAGGAGACAAAACTCAGAGGATAAGAAGGATTTGCACATGTGGATAGGTGTTGGCAAGAGAATATAATTTACTATGCATCTGTTCCATCAGAATTTCTGAAGTCCCTGCTATGCTGGGCAACTGTGCTGGCCCCAGGGGTTTCAGAGGCACGTCAGTCTTCCAGGGAACTACAGCCTAGTGAGGGCACAGCCGAGTACTCTCTAGAGCAGGGGTGTCAAACTCATTTTCACTGGGGGCCACATCAGCCTCGTGGTCGCCTGTAAAGAGCCGAATGTAACTTTAGGACTGTATAAATGTAACCACTCCTTAACTAGGGGAAAGGAGCTCGGTGCTGCCGCCGGGGAGAAACAAGGTGCTGGGCCGGATAAAACAAGGTGGAGGGCCGGGTGCAGGCCTCGGGCCTTGTGTTTGCCACCTGTGCTCTAAAGACACTACAGTGTTGAAAATGCCGGAGTAGATAAGTCAACCACAGTGAATGGAGGACAGTCGAACGCATCTAAATAAGCTGGGGTGGGGATGGGGCATGGCTGGGAAGGGGAAAAGGAGGATAAATGGCGTTAGCCATGTTGGGAAGGAAGGGAACAAGAGGAGGCAGACGGTGCCTAGGCAGAGACAATGGTGTGTAAGTAAAGGAACAGAGAACAAACGTGCCATATGACGGGGTGGGAGTAGGGCTTGGCTGCCACAGTGTTCACAAGAAATTACCTCTGCCGCCTGCTTTCCAAAGCATATAGGTGCACCTTCAACCAGTAACATAAAAGACTAGGCACCTGGGTCCTCACCTAGGAGCACAACGAGCTCTGGTCAAGCAGTCAACTGGCAGAAGTTCTATCTAGGATTGTCTAAGACACACACAGTTCATCCGCTCCTTCATCAGGGGTGTCCAACTCGGGGCCCACGGGCCGCATGAGGCCCAGGATGGCTGAGAACGCGACCCAACACAAAATCATAAATCGACTTAAAACCTTTTGTGTGCTCATCAGTTTTTGTTAGTGTTTGTGTATTGAATGTGTGGCCCAAGACAGCTTTTCTTCTAGTGCGGCCCGGAGACGCCAAAAGGTCGGACACACCCACGGTCGGTACCTTGCCCTCGGACGACGCTGGCCCCAGGACTTGGACTCCATTTGTTCTGTCCCTCAAGGAACCGTCTTCATTGACTCGCACCGTAAAACTGCTCTGTCTTTCTGTAGGTCTTGCTGAGAAGCGGCCCTGTGAAACCCACCGCGGTGATAGCTGGTGGGCACTATTCATTCAGTGTCCTCCATGTAACGCATGTAAAAGGTTTCTTATGGAGGAAGAGCTGGGAAAAACTTAGTTTTCTTCCAGATTATTCCTTTTTTGAAAATAAGAACTATATACTCTGATTTATCATGCTTTCTTTTTGTCCTGCCTATTAGGAGACTTACAACCAAATTTAAACTCAATTATACTAATTTTATTTGGCCTTTTATTTCAAAAATCTGAAATATTTTGATTTTCTCTTTGTATTTTATTATTTTATTGCCCGTGGCTTTATATTTTAAGATTTATGCGAGCTACGATCCCACCTGAAGAAAACTGCCAGAAACGCCTAAGTTGGCAGCCCACAACCACGCCATCATGCCACACTAGCAGCAGGCTGGCGTGTCCAGAAGAAAGGAGCCTTCCTCTAGCTCTGCACACCGGGGCACTTCGTTCGGTGGACGACTGCAAAGCATTCTGAGCCTGTCTTTGCAAAGCTGAATGCAAAGAGTGGAGAGAGAAGCAGTCACACAGAGAGAGGTCCAGTCGTCAACCCGGAGAACAATGGAAGCCAGCTGCTCAGGAGGAAGCGCGTGGCCTGGTCATGGGGAGGGGATAACAGACCTGCGGGGTAGCTCCTGGAGCTGCCAATCATCCTGAGCAAGGAGGCAGGGCTTCCTGAGGTCTGGTCCTGGAGACTGCCTTCCCCGTGTTTACGTAGGATGACTCTGTTAGCCGAGCTAACCTGGGGGTGTCAACCTTGATAACAAAGGCTATTTTGGGCAACTCAAATTCTCTGCATAAAAAGAGGAGGGTAAGTATATGTAACACATGCATGATGGTGGTTTATATTTGAGAATAGCAGGAAGGATGAATAAATACAAAATAGAAGGCCTGAGAGGAGTCATGTTTCTAAAAGAGAGTTGCATTTAAAAGATTTCATCTTCCCATATCTGATTAAAAACTATGAACGATTCATTACCTAATAAATTTTACAGCTCAGCCATAAGAAGGTAAAAAGCTTTTGCTGAATTCCAAAATATCTTCATTGGGCTTGTCACATGTCTTAATTTCTGTAGGGAGCACGTTAGAAGTGAGTGGAAGGGGGGAGAACCCCTCAAAGTCACCTTTCCATCCAACATATACAAAAGCCAGTGCTTCCTCTAAAAACAAGACAAACATCGCCAGCAGAGCGACTTCTAACCAGCTCTTTTTCTTCACCTCAGCATCTTGCAACCAGGCTGGCTTTCCAAATCCTAGCTCCGTTTTATACTGGGGATGCCTGCTCTGTGTTACTGATGTAGGCCACTGCACGCCCACATACCCGAGCTGCTCCTCTCTCTATCAGACAGCCAGTTAACCTGGGTTTAGGTTCCAGGAGAAGAGGGCTCCCTGATGCCCATGGCAGCCCTGAATGGAAACACGAGCATGTCTGAAAGACGAGGACACAGAAGTGCAGCAGGCTGCTGCTTTACGTTGACAGGGATGCTCTTCACTCTGGGGACTTAAGAGAACCTGAGCGCTTTTCTGTATGATCATAATTAGAAAGAAGGAAGGGTGAATATCAAAGCCAATCGTGTCAGCAGGACAACACACGTTAAGTCACCTCTCCCTATGCCCTGAAGTTCCACACCCATGCTCTTTGGGTCCCAGTTCAAATCCCACATATCAAGCAAGTGGAGCTGTAAATATTTCCATGTGCCACACTTGCTTTTTCCAAAGACAGGCATGGCTTGGCATGTCGCTGTCTTTCTTCAGAACTTTCAGGAGCAATTACGACCCGAGGCCGGAACGACAGCAAAGCGAAGTCTGTGCCTGTGACAGGCATCTCGTTGAAACGTTAGCAGCGACACGGGACAGGGAGCCACGGAGCACAGACAGTAACTCGCAGTGATAAGACTCAGAGTGAGGCAATGCCGCGCTGGTTACGTGCCCAGTTCGGGACTACGAGAAAAAACAGGATCTTTTCCCACCCAAAGCAAATGCAAATGGCACAGGACAGGACACATCCGATACAAGAAGCAGTGGCGGGTACAATCCAAGGACCTAGGCTGCCAGGAATCTCTTCCGGGAGGTGCGCGGGCTTCTGCAATAGAAAGGTAACCTGAGACAGGGGCAGGGCACTCCCCTCGTCTCCGTAACAAAGCTGTAATTGTTAACAACTGAAGAATCATCACTCCTCTCTTGGGACTTTGCCAGCTCAGCAAGAGACAACCTCAATTTTCAGATGTTATCTTTCTCAGTAGTCCATTTCAGAAACAGAGTTCCCCGGTTTTCCTTAAGGCAAATGAACCCCCTGTGGGTGGGTTCTTATGAGTATCCCCTCCAAGTTCCCCTAAACTGTAAGCCAGTTGTTCCCTGCCCCACTCCCAACCCGGTTCTTCAGCTATGCTAGTGTTGTTTCTGAAGGAAGAAAGAGTTACTAAATGAAGGAGCCCTCAGGGCAGGAAAGCATGAAATTTCAATGGCTGGTAGCCAGGCGACTGCCATGTAGAGGAATCCACATCCTTCTTGTGTGGCTGCAGCCAGGTCGAAGCTGGCAAAACACACACTGACTGGTAAAGCACCACTGGTGTGACACAGCCTACGAAGAAGGAAGCACTCCGCAGTTGCGTAGAACTAGGCGATACAGGCCTCACTAACTCGGATTCTTTCCTGGTCCCTCACACTGCAGGTCAAGCCATGCTCCCTATGGACGTCCGTTCCGAGAACTTACATGCTGGGTGCGGTGTGGTGAGGTCAATGTGGCCACCGGAGCGGAGAACGAGACTTGGCAGGGAGGATGATTGGCGGTGCGGTCAGGAGACAGAAGGCAGGGGACAGGGCAAAGTCTAGGCCGGGGCCTTCTTTGGGGTTTCCTTGGGAAAAGCGAGGCATGATAGGGTACATTGCCTAGGACCGGCTGGTTTGGTTAATTCTGGTGGGCTTTCAGCTACAGGCCTCTCAGTGCCTGGTCCTGGTGCTGGAGGAACTTAGGGCCAGGGGAATTTTGGCTTGCCTTGCCAGAGTTCTTACAGAGGTGTTCGGGGATATAAAGTTGGGAACTGGGTGGCTTGCACATGAAAGGCACGCTCCTGGGCAAGCTATTACTGTCTTTAGAAATTGGCTAGCTAGCCCTGGGTGGGCAGGCTCCCTGGGCCTGGAAGCCCCCCACCCCCACAAATGCCAAAGCATCAAAAATATAGAAGTATAACTGGCTCTGTGATGCACAGATGCCAAAGAGACAACACAGAATCTAAGAAGGAAAAGAACAATGCATGTACCGAAACACGGCACTGGCCAGGTGCAGCTCAGTGCGGTCTGACACAGGCTGTAGCCCCAGCGTCCCTTGGCTCAGCTCCCTCCGTTCTTCGATAAGGACACCTGATGTGTTTGTTCTCAGCCTTACGGAACAAGCTGCGGACACACTTGGAATCCTCTACTCTAACCGGACTACCTCCCTAAACCCACCCATAAAGAAGTTTAGGACTTGGTATAGCTGTTCACTTCTAACTGTGGCGGAAGGGACCTCTGCCATGGTCCCTCCTACAATGTGGTTCCATCTACAGTGCATTCACATGCACTCAGGGAATGGGCTGTGGACTGTGAGGTTCTGCCTCCTCACTCTGTAAACCACCCCACTCCCCTGCTCAAGGACAGGCAGCCCACCGCCACTGCCGTCTGCCAGTCTGGTGGGTCTGCCGCTGGCGCCTCCCAGCAGCTGTGCTGCGCCACGGGAGGCTGGACTTCTGAGGCCCTTGGACCCCTTCTGTTCTTTCAGTCCTGGCACGTGGGCTCACCCCTTCGGCTAATTACAAAGTCCAGCATTACCCATCCCCAGCTTAGGCTCAGCAGGGCTGTGCTTGCAACAGAGATTTAAGTGTTGAAGGGTAGGCTCTTTCCCAAGGCTTCTTTGCTGACGATTTGTTTGGCCGTGTAATGTTCTGAGTGGACTGTAAGGGATACTAATAAAATAGGCTCAAGGAAAGTGATATCACAACTCTGGCAGGTCCAAGGCTCACAGTCCTGGGAATGGATGGACATTAGTTCTTCTTGGCAGGCCACTGGTTTGGTTTGGAGCTTGATGTCACATTCATTCTTCTGGCTGCCAGTCTCCTGAAGGAAATACGGGCCTTCTTGCTTCAGTTTTTCTGTATTTTATTAATTTTATCATTATTGAATAGGCTGCTTACTATCAGAATTAAAGTACCATTAGCTAAACATTACCAGTAGAATTCTGGTTGTTTTCAGCTTCTCTGGTACATTTTGGTAAACGATCAAGCCATGGATTTGGTGCTCCTTCCCTTCTCTCCTCCATTCCTTCTTGGAAAGAGTTTCGATGGGCCGGGGAAAGATATTCGAAGCTTTCTGATCCAATGTAAATGAATCCTGCGGTGGGTAAATAATTTTCCTCCCTCTTTTGCTCTCTGGGGGTATTTTGATGAATAATGCTTCTCAAATAAGTTTATAAATATTCCCCTAGAGGTAAGAAGAGTATTAAGCTCATAGCAGGTGTGCCATTAATGCTTTAGAGTGTAGGGTCGAGCAAAGAGGAAAGGAATCATCAAAACCTTGCGGTGTCACAGAATTTTCTGGAAAATTTTGAAGGCCACAGCGGGAACAAAATGCTGAGGGCAGCGCTGGTGAAGTGTGGCTGCAGCCGCACAAGATCCAGTTAGGCCAACCCTTCATGTGGAGGCTCTGTTTTGGATGGGTGGTAGGGTGGGGTTGAGAGTTTGTTTTGTTGCCAATGATGGCACGTGTTTATCTTAAATAACTTAGAAAAAAGCATAACTTATTAATTGACCTCGTCAACAATTTAAAAATTGTTAAAAAAAATTGTTCCTTTTTGTCTCCCATTATCTGAAAGTCCAATATTCACAACTACCCAACTCTAGTTTAAAAGCTTTCACTAATAAATAATCATGGTACTGAAATGTGACCTTCAAATATTACGCTTTTCAGTTTCTTCTGTTACATTTTACCTGTAGCTCAGTTACGGCTTTAGTGTCTTTCGTTGATTGGCGTTGCTGTGCCCGTATTTTTAAACAAAAGCCTCAGTAACAGCAAGGACCTTTATTACTGCCACAGCGCCACCTACTGGCACGCCATTACAGAAGCAAAACAGATAGAGCTTAACTTTGACCCACAGTTCTGGAGAGTCCTTCTGAGCTTTGGTTTTTATAAAATCCCAATTTCCTTGTCATTTTGAGAAACTATCACTTCTCTCGAGAGCTACCGAGTCTCTTGCTGTAGCAAGTTAGAATAGAAAATATGCTCTTATTGTTACCTTACAGTGGCCCTGACTTCACCGACTTTGATTTTCTCTGTCCTATCACTGTAGCAAGGGCTCCAGATTGTGTGGGCAAGGGTTTGGATCTGGCGAAAATAACTTGGGGAGCTTCCACAGATCCTGAAAAATGTAAAAAACATCCCTACTTAACACTCTGCTGGATCTCGGCTAAAAGGACGAGACATTGAAATTAAAGCTAGGTTTTAGGGCACCATTGTTCTCCCAGAAGCTGCCACCCTACCTCCGACCGAACGCCAAACCCGTGCTCTCTCTTCTGCTCTCCGACAGCGTAGGAGTGGGTAACCAGCCCAAGTTCTTACCCCTTGGGCTCTGGGAAGAGAAGAACTTTTGGGGAGCAATAAAGGTTATTAGACACTAGGGAGAGAATCTCAAGGGCTTTATTTATTTTTATTTTTAATCTACTCCAGAGACCCACTCATCAGGATCTCCAACAACTGTAGGATGAGCAACTGTACGACAACCGTATGTGAAAAAAAATAAGCGCCTGATGGTGAAAAGAGCTCGTTCCGCTGAGAGCTGCCGGGCAAACACTTTGCCTTGAAAGTTCAAGTGATTTCTAGATCCTTGGGGTTTAAGCCCCACTGGGTTCACTTATATGAAAACCAGTTCCTTTCTCTTGCTCTGTCAGAGAGACAATGAGGTGGGCAGGCAGAGTCACACGGATGTGCCGAGAGTGCAAAGCTGCGGTATATTTTACCAGGGCCCGAAATACCACACATTTAACAGGGACATCTGGCTTCTCCCTTCTTGTAAATGGAACCCATCACGGGTTTTCAAAAAGTAGTAAGGTTTCTTCCACCAACCACAGACCACTAAGAGCTTAAAACAAAAAGAAGGGGGTGTGGGGCGGGTAGAGCTGGATGTCAGGACAGGAGAGGCTGAGGCCGAAACCAAGGGGCAGCGATGCGGCAGCTGGTGCGGCTTCAGACCCCGACAATAATGGCAGCTGACACTATCGAATCAGCACGAGAGAAATGCCAGTTACCTCATCTCTCTCTCTGCTATTTCGGTTCACCATCACCCCTTCAGAACTCGAGCAGCACACTATGGTCATAAAGGAGGGAGGCTGATGGCTTTGGCTTTGAGCCAAAGGCCTTCACTACAGCTTCCTTCTCAAATTTCCAAATCTGCTGACTCTACCTTCCCTTCCATAGCCTGAATATGTAGAATTTACAGCCTGAGGTAAGGAAGTCAAGGGAAAAAACCCATTCATGGCGCATTCCAGGCACTCTGCTAGGAGCTCTCCCATTCACTACCGCACTTAATGTTCACCGTAAAAATGTCACTGCGCCACTACCAGTGTGAAAAGACGGAGTTTTTCCAGCAGTGCACTGAGCTGAGCTACTGTCTCACTCAGGCTGCCTGAGGACAAAGTCACCCAGCTTTATGGCCTGGTTGGCCAGATATGGGAAAGGGTCAAGGGACCAGGAAACAGACTTTTGCTATATTCATGGACTCATTAACAACCACGTTTAACCATTGAGTTAAGTAGACCAGACAGGGGATAAATACCTTTCAACGTCAGTTTAGAGATTCCTGTATAGGCGCAGACTTCCCAGCTCTGAGAGAAATGTATAAACTTTTTGACTTCTTATGGAGTTGTTCTCCCTTCTTGTAGGTTTTAAAAAAATGCTTCTAGAAACAACCTAATCTCCTTTTTATAGGACACCCTTCTGAACCCCTTTTAAGTCTATGCATGATACAGAAAAACACATGATTTGTTGTTGAAACAATGAAGTGCCAAGTAGTTCTTTACTAGCTGTATAAATAAGTCCAACAGGGTTAGTTACCATTATTATACTGCCGAGGTAAAATGTTTATTGAGAAGTATGGAAAATGCCTGAACCTAGTATATCACGGATGCATATTTAAGGACCAGGAAGATCCCCAAAGTCATAGACTAGAAACAAATTCAAGGGGCTGTAGAAGCCAAGAGCCATAAACAGAAGGCTACCTAAACCAGGTGAGAAGAATAAAGTGCTTATCTGAAGTAGAAGAGGGGGAAAGGTAGATATTAGAATACAGGGAAAGAATTTCCGGTCAAGATGGTGGCGTAGGCAGACACAGCTCACCTCCTCACAAAACCACGTCAAAATTGCAACTAAATTATAGACCAACGATCACTCAGAACCAGCAGAAATTGAGTTGAATGGAAGTTTGATAACTACAGAATTAAAGAAACCACATCCATCCAGACTGGTAGGAGGGGAAGAGATGCAGAATGGGCTAGTCACATGTACACATGTGGTGGATAAAAATTCAGGGGGGTTATCTCGGGAGTGAGGCATCCCAGCCCCACATCAGGCCCCTCAGCCCTCAGCTTCCAGAGCCAGGATGATAAGTCCCTATACCTTCTGGCTGCAAAAACCAGCAGGGATTGAGGCGGTGGAAGAAACTGCTACAGTCCCAAGCCATTCCTCTTAAAGAACCCACACATGAACTTACTCAGACACACACCCTTTGAGTTCCAGCATCGTGGTAGCAGCTTGAAAGGCACCAGTGGCATTTTGGGAGGAACTGAAGTGTCTGGCAACAAGGCAAGAGCTGGGGGACAGCTTTCTCCCAGCCAGAAAGGCGGGCAGAGCCATAGAGCCAGCGCATGGGTGCCATATCTGAGACTCCCTCAACCTGGCTAACACTGTCTGTCCCTCACTGGAGAATCCCTGACGCTCAGTCCTGCCCAACTTACAGCTGTTAACAGTAGCTTTTCCATATGAATGGCTGGTCTTGGCTCATGCTCCACAACTTCTTAAATCCTTTCAAACAAGTAACAGCCGGCCTCAGTGAGCCCCAGGCACAGCATTAGCAGCAGCCAGCCTAGATTCACAGCTTGGCTTTGTCGGGAATCTCCAAGCCCAGCACAAGTAGGAACCATCTCAGACTGCTTATCATCTCAGGCAGGGTGACCATGGGCAAAACACAGGAGGGGGCTGACCTTGGCCTGCACCACCAACCCCCTTCCCCTGCACAGCTGATCCTCCACAGAGGGCAGAGGTTGGTGGTAAGTGGTCACAGCCAATCTTTACAATTGACTGGCTTGGGTAAATCCCTTCCATTAACCTGCCAACAAAACCAAGGCTCAACTACAAGAGGGCATACTCAGCCTACTTGAAAGACACACCTTAAGTACCCTGCTTGGGCGATAGGGAGGCTGTGCCACTGGACCCTACAGGACACCTACTACATTAGGCAACACAACCAAGACACAGAGTCAAAGAAGCTCTACCTAATACACAGAAACAAACACAGGGAGGCAGCCAAAACGAGGAGACAAAGAAACATGGCCCAAATGAAAGAACAGATCAAAACTCCAGAAAAAACTAAACGAAATGGAGACAAGCAATCTATCAGATGCAGAGTTCAAAACACTGGTTATAAGGATGCTCTAGGAACTTAGTGAGGACCTCAACAGCATAAAAAAGATCCAGTCAGAATTGAAGGATACACTAATTAAAATAAAGAACAGTTTACAGGGAAACAACAGTAAAGTGAATGAAGCCAAGATTCAAATCAATGATTTGGAACATAAGGAAGCAAAAAACAACCAATCAGAACAACAAGAAGAAAAAAGAATCCAAAAAAACAAGGATAGTACAAGCAGCCTATGGGACAACTTCAAGAGGTCCAACATTCACATCATAGGGGTGCCAGAAGAAGAGAAAGAGCAAGAAATGTAAAACCTATTTGCAAAAAACAATGAAAGAAAACTTCCCTAATTTGGTGAAGGAAATAGACATGTAAGTGAGCACAGAGAGTCCCAAACTAGATGGATGCAAAGAGGCCCACTCCAAGACACATCATAATTAAAATTCTGAAGGTTAAAGATAAAGAGAGAATCTTAAAAGCAGCAAGAGAAAAGAAGTTAGTTACCTACAGGGGAGCTCCCATAAGACTGTCAGTTGATTTCTCAAAAGAAACTCTGCAGGCTAGCAGGGATTGGTAAGAAATATTCAAAGTCATGAAAAGGAGGGACCTACAGCCAAGACTACTCTACCCAGCAAAGCTATCATTTAGAATGGAAGGGCAGATAAAGGGCTTCCCAGACAAGAGGAAACTAAAAGAGTTCAGCATCACCAAACCATTATTACATGAACTGTTAAAGGGACTTACTTAAGAAAAAGAAGATCAAAACTATGAACAATAAAATGGCAATAAATACGTATCTCAACAATTGAATCTAAAAAACAAACTAAGCAAACAAGAAGAACAGAGACAGAATCATGGATACAGAGAGTGTTTTGATAGTTGCCAGATGGGAGAGGGGTGTGGGGGAATGGGTGACTAGGTGAGGGGATTAAGAAGTACAAATAGGTAGTTACAGAATAGCCGTGGGGATGTAAAGTACAAAATAGGAAATGGAGAAGCCAAGAACTTACATGCATGATCCACGGACGTGAACAATGGTATGGGGACTGCCTAAGGGAATGGGAGAAGGAGGCAAAGGGGGAAAAATTGGGGCAACTGTAATAGTATAATCAATAAAATATAACCCTGGCTGGCATAGCTCAGTGGATTGAGCGCTGGCCTGCAAACCAAAGGGTCGCCAGTTCTATTCCCAGTCAGGGCACATGCCTGGGTTGTGGGCCAGGTCCCCAGTGAGGGACATGTGAGAGGCAACCATACATTGCTGTTTCTCTCCCTCTCTTTCTCCTTCCCTTCCCCTCTCTCTAAAAATAAATAAATAAAATATTTAATAATAATAATAAAATATAATAAAAAATAAAATGTAAAAAAATCCTATTACAAATTAAAAAAAAAAATAATCCAGGGAGAAGTATAACTTCTCTTTGCTCTGTGGTTTTATGCTAATACCAAATTCAGTACGAACACTACGAAATCTTCTAAGTAACTTCAAGTCAGTAAATATCAATTCATGATCAAGATGCTGAAAGTCTGACCCACCTGGCCCCTCAAGTTTCTAACTTCCTCAGCCAGAGTACATGCCAAGAGTTCAGTTCAGTATTTGTCCATTAGACACGCAAATGAAGGAGGCCAGGTCCCTGGGCCTCCCACCGCCCGTGGGTATCACATGGCCCAGGATGACTGTGAATGTGGTCAAACACGAGAGCGTAAATTTACTTAAAACATTATGACATTTTTTGTGATTACGTGTCACAATGCATTTAATGTGTGGCCCAAGACAACAATTCTTCCAGGGTGGCCCGGAGATGCCAAAAGGTTGGACACCCCGTCTAGGCTGTAAGCCTCACCTGCTTCAGCAAATTCGACGTGGCAAAGGGCTGAAGGGGCTCTAACAGCCGTATCGAATGCGTGGCCTCCCAACGGGGCCATGATTCTCTTACCCCCCCTTCTCAGTCCCTAACAGTTCCAGGGAGAAATGCTATTTCTTTAAAAGTAATTATCATGTTCTGGTAATTCTTTTTTTTTTTGAGACGTGGGGGGTGGGGGACAAGTTGATACCTATCAAGTATTTCTTGAATTCAGGTTCTAAGATTTTAAGTGCAGAATAAAATCTTTATAGTTTTATATTATTACCATATCCGGGTGTAGTTATAGAACCTTTCTCTATATATTGCTTCATTTAATCCTCATAGTAAGTCTATGAGATATATGTAATTATCCCCATGATACAGTCAAAGAAACCCAGCTTCTTGGAGGTCTTCTAATCACTTTAAGGTGTATTAAGTCAGTCCGCCAACCCGCCCCACCCCTGCACCGCACACATTCCTTGACGGCTCCCGACTGCTCTCAGAACCAAGCTCCTCACACAGCTCGTAAACTGGCCCTGCCACCTGCCTTCTCTCTTGCCACTCCCTGCTCATGCCCTAGTCCCCTGCCACACTGCCGCACGAGGGCTTCCAGAACACAACCTTCGCACATGTCATTCCGTCTTCCTAGACCTCCTTCCACTCCGTGCCGCCCCCTCCTTCCTCGCTAACTTGCTCACACTCGAACCTCAGCTTTAGATGTTTCTCCCTCTAACAAGCCCTCTAAATCCCTAAAGAGCCTGGACCAGGGTGCTTGGGTTCAAATACAGCCCCCGCCCCCACTAGCTGTGAAATTTTAGACCCATTTCATAATCTGTGCCTTTATTTCTTCTGCTGTAAAGTGTAGAACACGGTTCCTGTATTACATGCCTGCCTTGTGAACAAATGAGTTATTATTACATGCAAGGCAATCACAACTGTGCCTGACACACAGGGAGCGCTCCGCCAGCTCGGTCTCCCGGGATTCCGCTCGTCCCCAGTGCCTGCTGCTCCCCGCTGACTTTTCCCTCGTCTCGAGTCTGGAAGTTCCCCGACGGCGCCGACTGTCTCATTCTCCATGTATGCATCTCCGCGCCAGAATGTTACTTTTTCCATAGTAGGTGATCAATAAAAAATATCTGAATTGAATTCAAGTGATTTTCTTTCAATCTTCTGGTTACTTATTAGCGTACTTTGAAGAATGACTGCTATCTGTGGACCAGTGCTGCCTTACTTTATGTAGGCTCTACAGGGACAGGCTCTGGGCCCTCAGTGCCCGCCTGGCGAGGGACCGCAATGTTAGCGCGACAGGGGACAGACCAGAGGACAGAGCTCTAGCTCTGCATCCGTGTGTGACCTCCTCCAGGCCCCTCAGCCGTCTAAGCCTCAGTTTCCCCATCTGGGGTGGAGGGACAAGAGGGTCCAACCTACAGGGCTGTTGTGAAAACTAGTGAGAGATACTACAGGTGGAAATACTATAAAAACAGTGCAACACCAGTTCAGTGCAGGCATTTTTTTTACTAAATGCTGCAGATCTGTTAGGATCCTACCAGACTGGGAAATCTCATCCAGCCCAAATTATCCAGAAAACCATTCAATCCTAAATTGTCAGTATCGTTTTAAAGAAGAATGTAACAAAAATGCCCATTCGCGGCAAAAGCCTGAAAGCCAGGACGCTTCGTGGTTTGAACCGGAGCTCTCCCTGGAAGCAGGAGAGAGAATGTGCGAGCCCAGCACCCTCCCTCGCAGGCAGCGTGGCTGCTGTGCCCACTCACCTGAGGAGCTGGCAATGGGTACAAATGCCGCAGAGTTAAGGATGCTCTGGACTCCGTTCGGCTGCCCTTCTGTGGTTGACCCTCTGAAACACAAGCAGCTTGGTTAGACATGTAGATGGAAAGGCAAGGTCAAGTACAGGCCCACCAATGGCTTTGCTTCTTGCTCTTGGTGTTCCCTCTCATGCTCTTGCTTCTTTCAAGATTTTGTTGAAATGTCATCTTATCAACTTAAGGACCACTCACGAGTTTTCTCATGTTTTGCACACCATCTGTTATGGACCTTAGATGTCAACACACTGTCTTGTCTACACTGAATGAAGCAATCTCATTGGTGGAAACCGTGCAGGTCAATCTATGAAAAACTATATAATTGCACGAACCCATAAAGCATTGCAGTTACATTGTATTTTGGTCATTCGAAGAGTCTTCGTCTTCAAGTTTGCCCAAAAACGTGCGGTCCCTGGCGTATGTCTTAGAAATTTCTATGCGGTACGCAATGTGTTATCAGAGAGGCCTTCTATGACCAACTTGTCCCTTTCCTCTGAAATAATGCACAGTTTAAAGTATATTGTCCATCTCTCCCCGCTGGAATGCTACTTCAGGAAAGCACAGGCTTTCATTGCTGCTTTGATTGCAGTACCTAGAACAGTGTCTGGCACCTAATAAGCATGCAATAAACATTTGTTTATTGAATGGATAAATAGTTACCAGCATTGACTTGGATAAATCTTAAGTAAACAAAGACACTTAAAAAAAGCCAAGTTGCAAGTAGAGCTGTGGTTCTCAAGGAGAAGCGAGGAAGGACGGATTTTGCTGCCTCATGCCACCCCTGCATAAGGGACATTTGGCAACACTGTTGTGACATCTGTGACTGTCACAACTGTGGGGTCTTCTGGCATCTACTGGGGAGAGGCCAGGAATGGTACTAAACACCTCCTACAGGGCACTGGAAAGCGCCCTCAGACAAAGAATTATCTCGCCCACGACGGCAGCGGTGCTGAGGCTCAGAAACCATTATAGAGGGCACCTCCCCTCATGCCAACTTCGACAAGAGACAGGACAGGGTATGTTGGAGTCCCCGGCCATGTCTGAGAAATTCTATGACTAGCTCCAAGCCCTACAGATCATTTCCGGTCTCCCTGCAATTCTTTCATTGCATTTATCTAAATTATGGTTGTGCACCTGTGCGACTGGTTGCATTGCATCTGTTACCCTTGCTAGAACGGAAGCTCCATAAAAACAGAGGTTGTGTCAGTCTTAGACACATTTGTAGCCAGATGACATTTTGCACACATTTGGTATTTAATAATTACTTTTTGAAATAATCTGATCCCATGTCCCCCATAAATAAACTTACTGGTTGGGTTCATCTACCTTGATTTTAGTTGATGTGTAAAAAGTTTACATGGGAGAGTACAGTTTTTATATGCTCAGTTCCTTATTTGTTCGGCAGCATCCAATCCAGCCCTTCGCACCCGTCTTCCAGCACTGCTCTTCCCTTTGCTCTTTCACACACATACTATTTATCAAGCACTCCCTGTGCTTGGTGCTAGTGAGGAAGTAGGCGTTAGCCAAGAGCAGAACTCTTCACGGACAGGTCTCATAGATAATGATCCCGAGGCAGAAAGGGGCTCAGAATGTGCCGGCACCTTTAGAGACCACTGAGGTAAAGGCGAAGGAGGACGAGCAGCATTGGACCAACTTGCTCATCTTGCAGCTCCCAGGCCCTTCGGTCAGAGCCTTCCATCGGCGAGTCTGGGATAAAGCCTGGGAACCTGGGCTTTTTGCAGCCCCCAGAGAAGTTGGGAAACACTGGCTGGCGGGGAAAGAGGAAGGCGGCGCGAGTGCCACCCGGAAAGGCTGGCAGAGGCTCGGGTGCCCAGGCGACCCCGCCTCGCTGAGGGAGACGTGCGCCTTGAGAGCAGCGATGCAGAGGTCATGCCTTACATCCCGCCCCTGCCCGGCCCCACACCTGTCTCCTGTCCACTTTCATCTTGAGGACGCCCCAGAGGCAAAGTAGAAAGGAAGGAGCACAGGGCTTCTCCCTGTTCCCACAAGCTTCACCCTTGGTTCCCTATATCTGGAACGCTTATGCATTTTATTTCAACTCCTTATGGACTGCCCCCACCCCAAAGAAATGCCCAGATCATCCACAGGCTGATGTTTGTTCTTCCAGGTCCAAGTGAAAAAGGAAAAGATCTGGAGGGCCTAAGGTGAGACCATTCTTTTATAGATGCTGGGTAAAAAAAAAGGCCATGGGGGTGGGGGTGGGGCCAGTCTCAGTTTCACAGGGAAACCCTGACTGCCGGCAGTAAAAAGGGAAACAGGAGGTGAAACTCTGGGGTCAGGAGAAGAGACAAAGGCCACACCCGAGAAGATCCAGAACAGGTTAGACCTAGTGAGTTCCGGGTGCCCGAACGCTCTGACCCTCTCCCTCCCCTCTCTGGAACTGCCTCCCTGCACTCACCCTCATTTTCTCCTGTTTTCTCAGGTGAAACCTCCTGGCCCCCTGTCCCTTCTGGGCCCAGTTCCCCTCACTCCGCCATCAGCTCTCATCACAGGCCTTGGGAGCCCCCCCCCCCGATTCCTCTGAACAATGTTTCTAACAACTCCACTGTTCTAGCACAGGGCCCCCTTTCCAGAGCCTTCCCAGAGGAAATTCTGAGTGAATTTTTCCATGAAAACCCTGGTACACCAAATGGTTTGGGTCTCTGTTATTACCGTCCCAGGCACATTATGGGTAAACATGTTTTTGTTGTGATAACACTGTTTCCTCAGGAAAATACATTCCAACTTCTGCAGTGAGAACTTTTACAACACAGCTCATCCAGAGCCTATGTGTCAACCGGCACTTGTCGGTCAGCTCCTGCAACGGTTCTTTGCTGCCTTCCCAGGAATACCTGCGTTACAGGAAGACCTGCATGTGTCTCCTTGCTTGTCTCTACGTCAGTTACTCTGTCTTAGCATCAGGATAAAAGGACCTAACTCAGGGCTGTCGGGGACTAAACGAGATGGCGGATGAAAAGCACATCTTAGCACGGTGTCTGATATTATATTAAGGGCTAAATAAACAATTATTAGTATCGTCATCTTTACTCAGAAATACTGACAAGCTTTGCATTCACTGTCAGTTTACTACACACAGAAATACCAAACTGGATGACTCATGGACTCTAACTCAGTTTGGACCGTTAGTGCTAAACTGTAGAAGAATGCGCACAAGACATTCAGAACCTGAATGTTAATGGCAATTTGTTATTAAGGTCAAAAGGTAATTAAGTAGCAATCTATGAGACAAAACTGCAGAGTCAAAATTATTCTTAAAATTCCCTAGGAAGAAAGGTCTCATTTGAAATTGACAATCTCTTAATAAATTCAACACACATTTTTTTCCTGCCAGCATCACAACGAATCACTGCTGCTTCAGTCGTGCACCAGATGAGGCCGGGGCTTGCAGCAAGCGGCCGTGCTGTGAAAATGCCTCTATGAGCAGGAGAACAGCACAGGGCGCCACGGGCCGCTGTTCCTGTGAGGCAGGCGCATGGGAAATGAGGCTGACGGGAGGAGCAGCGCATCTCCCATCTCGTCCCGAGTGCAGTATCCAATGGAATCAGCCACTTTATTGAAGTCGTACTTTCTCTTTTTCTCTGAATAGCCGAGTGTGCCAAGTTAAATGTGTGTCTGATGCAGTTCCATGACCTGCTGTTTTCTGATCATAGTATGTATGGAATATGAAGAGGTGGCTCATGATGAACTGAGAAAAGCTGCAGGGATGAAAATATTGGAGTTTTACAGTGAGAAACACTGAAAAGATGGGATAAGAAAGGTGCCATTGCCCAGGACGGGGAGCTTAGTTAGGGCATCATCCCGATCAGTGCGTATACAAGAATCAATCAGTGATTTCCGGCCAAGATGGAGGTGTAGGTAGGTATGCTTTGCTTCCCTGCACAACTGAAAGAAGAACAACAACAAATTTAAAAACAAAAAACCACCAGAACTGACATAAAATCGAACTGTATGGAAGTCCGACAACCAAGGAGTTAAAGAAGAAACATTCATCCAGACCAGTAGGAGGGGTGGAGACGGGCAGCCGGGGCTGAGAGGACACGAGAGGCAAGGTGGCACACTGGGTGGGCAAGGCGGCAGCTAGTGGACTGGGCGGTCCCACATTTCCGTGCAGATAAACCAGGAGGAACAACTGAGGAGCAAACACAGGCCGCACAATCCAGGGCTCCAGGGCCAGAAACTAAAGCCTTAAAACCTCTGGCTGTAAAAACCTGTGGGGGTTGTGGCACTGGGAGAAACTCCCAGCCTCACAGGTGAGTGCACTGGAGAGACCCACAGGGCCCTTGAACATACACAAACCCACCCACCCACGCACCCAGGAATCAGCGCCAGAAGGGCCCAATTTGCTTGTGGGTAGTGGGGGAAGTGACTAAAAACCGGCAGAGAGCAGAGCAAGTGGCATTGTTCCCTCTCAGACCCCTCCCCACATTCAGTGTCACAACATAGCGACATGGGTTACCCTGCCCTGGTGAACACCTAGGCTCCACCTGCTATACATAACAACAAACTGATGTTTCTCTCTAAAATCAATAAATTTGAAAAAAAAAAAAGAAAGAAAAATGCCATTAAGTTTATATCATATGAATCCTATCTGTGAGCATGAGATGTGAATATCTGGTCCTGTAAGTGGTCCTTAATTGCTCTCCATGGAAATGGTACATGCTCTAGGAGATGGAAAAGTGTTAAATGTAGCCAAAGGTCGAGAGTTAGAGGCTCAGTACAATCTCAGCTGTGGTAATGGGCTTAGTTCATCTACAGAGAAGAGTCTGAATTTCTATCTATAATTGTCAAAAGCTGCTGAAGCGCAGGCTTCCTAATTAACAGAGCCACTTAAAAACTGAGATAACGAATGTGGCCATGCATAGTGGCAACGAAGAATTAGAATTCCACTAATAGTGACATGGTCTTTTCAACTAGGCAGTCTCTTTCTTGGGGTACGTTCATAGCTAGTACCTGAAGGCTTTCCTTAAATATTAAATGTATATATCCCAACCCAGCATTCAATTCACTTGCTCTATTCCTATCTGCTTTTCTTGACCTCCCATTTTTCTGAACTTCAAGAAAGAGCCGGACACGGGCACCATTCCTTCTCTGAGTAAGGGGCAACAGCTCTTCCAGGCATTTCAAAGAAACTGTTCAAAGATGCATTACAAACAAATAATCTCTATAAGCTGAAATGTTGTCTGCATTTATCATTTTGAAAGATTTCTTTTAGGGCAAGTCTCAAAATAGGGAACACAAACTGATCAAATGGCTGGCTAGGAATCCCACTGGCATCCGGACCAGACCACACCACGGAGTCAGCCTATGTAACACACCATCCGCGCCCGTCTAGGAGGGTTCAAATGAGCAAGATCCCCGTTACCCATTTTGCTGGTAAGGCTTCTTTCTGACATGCTTCTTTGGTGAACCTTTAGTTCCTTTATTTGTGGTTTCCCCTGTTCTCCCCCACTGCCCCAACTATTTTGATCAGTGGAAACTTTTCTGAAAGTGATATCCTTTCTTTAAGATCTGTTTTGTTCATTACTTCACAAGGTTGACTGTGGTTTGGTGCTATATTGTTTCTCTTCGGTTTCTTTTCAAGGCTTCCCACATCTCTAATGCAGAGGTACTAGTTTTCTATTTCAATGGTTTAGTAAAAGTTGATCTTGGATTCATGCCACCACATCAGGGATGACCTTTCTGTAGGAGGAAGGACCCACAGAAGGAAAACACTCAAGGTTTTACAGGGAGAGTAGGGCTGGAAATGCTGACCTCGCCAGGGCTGTGGCAGAGACCTGGTGGCATCTGTGAAGGCCCTGAAAAGAATCACCCCCAAACTACATCAGTTTTATAAAATACCAGTGACAACTAACCTCCTTCAATTCCCAAAGGAGAGAAGAAATCCCAAGACACAAGTTAGGTTAACGAATTGAATTCCAAGAAGAGAACACAGACTTTTCCTAGTAAACATGTGCTCACAGATTAAGGATCTTACAATTTATAACCTGCCTACAGCACACAGGCGTACGAGTGTGTGCGCCCCTCCCTCATCTATCAGTCCGGGGATTATACACATATCCCAGCAACAGAACCTAATATGCTAATCCTTGGCAAACAACAACGAGAACACTACTAATCTGAGTCTGCTTCCTAACTCAATTCAAGAAACATTTAGTGAAGTCAATTTTTGTGGAGTAGTGGTGCAAAGGGTTCCATTTTATAAATGTACTACCTGTCATCGAGTCCACTATCTGCCACTATATTCCTTTCTACCCTGAAGCTATTTCTGTGGGCCTTGTGTCTGCTTTATTACAGCTTCCGGCGGTGATCCTCTCCACTGTGACGTCAGCGGCATCCACTCCTCCGCCAGCGTTTAGTGAATGCCACGCGCCAGACGCCATAGGAGGCACGGCTCTCTCCTGCTCTCCCATGTGCTGCTCTGTGTTTTTATTTTACTTTGCTTGATGTGCTGTGGTTCCTTTTATTCACTTTTCCAATTAAATAATTCACTCACTTGTTTTCAATCCTTCTTTTCTATTTAATAAACACACTGAAGGTTGCTTCTGCACGCAGTTTTGGCTATCCCACAGATTTATGTGGTACTTTCGTAGCCACATAGTGCTCGGAGTTTTATTACAGTTACCTCTTTCACACAGTAGTATATATTCTCTATTTTTTAAGTTTCCAAACAGCCTTTTAAAAAATTGTTGTATTATTTCCAATGTCAGTGTATTTATAGTTAAAAAGTGTGAACTATTTGATACTGGTTTTTTGACGTGTGTGGAGTCTTCATATGTGACATATAGTGTGTGCTGAATTTCTGTAAACGCTCCACATACACTTGAAAAGGGTGTATATTCTCCCCTTTCAATGCAGGGAACCATGCACAGCTATCAATGTTTTTAGGCTGTGGACTGTGACTCATATGGGCATTGTAAAATTCAGAGGACAATCAGTATTTTAAAACAACATGGAATAGTATTTTGCAAACCTTCCATTTCATGTACAGATATTTCACTGGGATGCATATAAAGTGTATTTTTAAAATTATAAGTGGTGGTCAAATAAGACTAAAAGTCACTTATTAAAGGAAATTGTTAATTCTGCATTTCAAATATTCAAAATCCTCAAATTTCTGAATTACACCGATAGAAGTATATTTAAATAAATCATCTACTATAATGATAATTTGCCAATTTTCCTTAAAATTTTGTCATCTTTTGATTTATACATTTTAAGCTTATAATGGTAAGTGCACACTAGCGAGTTTCTTTAATTCTAATGCTTTTTGCTTAATTCTATTTTATCTATTGCTCTACTAATTTTCCTTCTAATTAGTATTGCATGCTTTGTCTTTTTTCAATTCTTTGTCATTCTGAAATTCTACTTTAGATGTTCCTTTACAGCAGCCCTGTAACTGAACATTTAAACAAAGGCAATTTGCTAATCTTTTAATAGAAGAGTACAACCTGTTAAAACTTATCATGTTTACTCATATAGTGGAGTTATTTTTATTATTTCAGTTCACTCACTGTATAGTCTGGGCTGGACTGGGGTTCAAGGGTCTGGGTGGGGGCAACTACAAAATCTTCAGATAGGGAGGGGTGAGCAAGTAGAAAGACAAGGAGGATTTTGTTCTTTGTTTTCCATTTACCTTCCTTTTCCTTTGCTTACCCCCACCCTGGACTTTCCTGCCTTCCTCAGGATTCATCAAGTTTCTGCATTCCCTTCTCTCCCCCTCTGTTGGTTTGAAAGCTACAGACTGTATATCAATCATATAGCTCCTGCTTTCCTAAGAAAGTGTGAAGCCATTCAGTATTTCTGTCTTGCCTTTGAACTTGACAGAGACCTGTAATACCTTCACTATCCACTGACTATTCTTGTCCCCGAACTTTGGTGTTGTTGCCTTAAATGTGTTTTATCTTTTTAAAGCAGACCAACAATTATTTTTATAGTAACTCATCGACATTTTATAAAACTTCTGTGCTTCATTGTTTCACGTTATGCGAGACTTCTGTGTTCACTTTCATCCTACAGTCTTTGCTAGTTCTTTCACTGAAGGTCATGCGTTGCATACTCTTAAGACTTTAAATATTTCAAATTATTTTTATTTTGCCTTCTCTCCTGAATAACAGTTTAGCTACGTATAAAATTCTAGACTGAAAGTTACTTTACTTAACACTTTGAAGTTATTGCTCATCTTCTGCCCCTGTCGCTGCCGGGGAGGAGAATGCTGGCATCTGTGTTCCTGAGCAGTTCACGTGAGTTTCCTCTCAGGCATACGTGAGCTTCCCTTAATGCTTAATGTTCTGCAGTTTCACTATGATGTGTCCAGAGGTGCAGTTATTTGGGTACCTGGAATGAAACTTTTAGCTGAGGACTCATGTTTTTGACTCTAGAAAATTCTCAGTTAATAGTATTTGAAGTATGGCTTGTTCACCTACCCCTCATGTCTTTCTACTGACCTTCCTATTAGCCACATGTCATGTCCCACAAGACATGCCTATCTGACACAGAACCCAACGTGTCTGACCATTCAGAAATATTAATTTCATCTGTAAGGAATTCATGTTCTAGTTGTTGATTTTGTTGGCAACCTTTCTTAGTATGACGTTTATTCCAGGGTTTTGGAATTTCGGTTTGCAGGCTCATTTTGAACAGGAAGCATTTCCTCCTTGTCTCTCTACTTGCTCACCCCTCCCTATCTGAAGATTCTGTAGTTGCCCCCACCCAAGCCCTTGAACCCCAGTCCGGGCCAGACTATACAGTGGTTATTTTGGTGGCCTTGACTCAGTGGTACTTGGAAATCCAGATGAGCTCTGAGACAGGAACAGCTGCACGGGCATGTGATCACTGCCTGGCTCCGTAGGCATACAGCCCCATGTGAAGGGGGCCATGCCAGTTTCATCAGCCTCCCGTCAGGAGGGTGGGCCTCCCGTCAGGAGGGTGCATTCTTTTTAGCGCAGGGTTTTTTTTGACCTTGGTACTGTTGACATTTTATACTGGATAATTCTTTGTTGAGGGGACCTTGTGCTGTGCTTTGCAGGTTGTTTAGCATTATCTCTAGAATCTTCTCATTAGATGCCAAGTAGCAACCCCCCACCCTCAGCTTCCCTGTTATGAAAACCAAAAATGGCTCCGGACATTGCCACCATTATCCCCAGTTGAAAAAAATCACTTTTTAATTTTCAATTAAGAAGCCTGGTTTTAGTCTCTCCGCTTGGGTAGGGCACTCTCAGGCCCCAATATGCCACCGGGGCTGCTGCTGCCTGCTTCCGAAGTAGGGTCAGGAAGCTCCAGCCTCACTCATGCAGCCTCTTTCGCTGATTCTCATTTATTTCTGCACATTTTGAGGCCAAAGGAGATGCTTCCCTTGTTTTGAAGCTCAGCTGTGTCCTTTCCGTTTTCTTCTTTCAGCTTTTTATCTCTCACTGCTACATGTTTAAAGCTGAGGGAGAATATTAAGTGTGAACTTACGGAGCCAACTTGACTGGAAGTCAGTAGGTCCAAATCTAATCTTTTGTTTTGTTTGAAACCAAGCCTTTGCCTTCAATAGTCATCAGAGTTATTAGTGTTCAGGAAATCAGAATGTGTTTGAATTTCCACAGCCTTGCTAGCTAGAGCCAAGTCACACTTACGAATATCATCTTACTAACAACAAAAATGTGATTTAATAGGAAACAACAGCGGCAGCAGAAATTACAACGGCACCAACCAGTGTGCACGGGCACTTAACGTCTGTCAGGGAAATACACGACCTCATTTAATCCTAAGAACAACCCCAAGGTATAGGTAACCTTTTACAAATAATGAAACAGAAGCTTAGAGGTATCTCTAAATGACAGTCAACTAAGTGAAGGAACCAGGACTCAACTCTAATTGGAAATCTTGGGCTGTTAGCAATTGTTCTCTACTGCCTCTCACAACACTCTACGTAGGATAACTGATCAATGATAATTGTCATTTAGGGATCCTTGAGGCAAAAAACTATGTCACTACCACCAGCACCATTTCCTGAGAACCTACCATGAATATGAGCTGTATCAGGAGCTGGGGCCTGAACTTATCTCCTTTCTCAAAACCAAACTTCACAAAAGCAGGGCTAATGTCTGTTTGGTCCACGGGTGTCATCACCAACACCCAGAGCAATGCACAGCATGGTGGGCATTTTATATGCAATAAAATGGTAAAGACAAGGTATATGTCCCAAAGAAAGTTATGGGAAGGAGAACACATATAAAGGAAAAATAAGACAAGGAGGTAGATGGTAGAGTCAGCTGAAAAACGAAGGATAGGACAGCTGAAGCTGCATCAAGGCGATAAATTAAATCCTGATCTTGAATAAAGGGCGGGACTTACGCTTGAGAGGCTACAGCATCCGCACAGAGGGGACGGCGTGCGTGTGTGGGAACAGTGGAGGAGACTGTGCATGGGGGAGGCCGGAGACAGGACTAGAGCACAAACCGCAGAAGGCGCTAATGTCCGAGTATGGACTCAACTTGGTCCTGCAGGCACTCGAAAGCCTCCACAGATTTCAGAAGAAAGGTTCAGAAAACTACTTGAGAGATATTTTAGAACTGCTTCCTAGGCTTACCCATGTACCCTACTTCTTTGAGAACCAATTTGGACAGTTCAAAAATATTTGCCTTGTTCTACTTGGTTTTCTTGTTATTCAGGAACCAATTTTGATATTTCCCCCCAAAATTCAGTAGCATACAATTGTGAAAAACATTCTCATAATTTTTCAATCTCCCCTACATCTCCTTTTAAAATCGTTCTATTTTCATTCTCTCATTTTTCTGGCAGAGTTACGTTTATGTTCTTCGTTCCTGACCCCACACTATTATTGTGTTTTGAACTTAAAACTAATTTTATTGTTTGCTTTTCACTTTCTATTACTTTTCTCCTTGATTTCATTAGATCTGTTTTTCTTAGCTTTTTTTTTTAATTGACCCTTTTTTAATTGCAAGAGATGAAAGCTTAGCTCAGGTATGACAAATAGATCGCGTGCATATTCAGCAGTGCCAGCATCTTCGCTGTCTGTGGTGGACATCACTAACCCATCAGAGCACTCTTTGCTGCAGGGCTCAGAAAAGTCCTCATAATTCTTTCCAACATGGCACTCTGGGAAATCGGCAGAAGTCGTATGTCCGTTGAAGCCAACCTGCCATTTGTATCTTGGTTAATTTCTTTTCAGTATTTCTATATTATGAGTTTTCCTCTTGGTACATCCTGAACTACATTTCAAATATAAGTTTTGATGTGTACAATTCTTTTTTCATTTTAAGAAATATTTCAGCTCTACTGAGGTAAAATTGATGAAATTATAAGGTATTTAAAGTGTGTGTCACGGTGACTTGATAAACGTACGCATTGTGAAAGGATTCCTCTATCTAGTCTTCTAACACATCCATCACCTCACATGTTTACTTAGTTTAATGAGAACAGTCACATTCTACTCTCAGCGTATTTCAATAACACAACACATATTTTACACTGGATCCTCAGACCTTACTCATCTCATCACTGAAAGTTTGTACCCTTGCAGCAACCGCTCCCTATTTTCCCCACCTCCCTGCCGCTGGCAACCACTTTTTTACTCTCCGAGTTTGACTTTTTTTTTTTTTTTTCCAATTCCACATATAAGTGAGATCATGCAGTATTTGTCTTTCTCTGCCTGGCTTATTTTACTTAATGTCCTCAAGGTCCATCCATGTTGTTGCAAATGGCAGGATTTCCTTCTTTCTCATGGTTTAATAATATTATAGTGTGTGTGTGTGTGTGTGTGTGTGTGTGTGACATCATCTTTATCCATTCATCCATTGATGGACACGTAAGCTTTTCCCCTGTCTTGGCTATTGTGAGTAATGCAGAAATGAACACGGGAGTGCAGGTCTCTCTTCAATCTCCTGTTTTCATTTCCTTTGGATCTAGACACCCAGAAGTGAAATTGGTGGATCATATTTAATTTCCTGAGGAACCTCCATGCTATTTTCCATAGCAGCTGTACCAATTTACATTCCTAGCAACATTGCAGAAGGGCTCCCTTTCTCCCTGCCAACACATCCCTTTCTTTCATTTTTATTTTGTATTTTCCTTTTCTTTTTTAATCTCTTTTAAAACACATTCACGCAGGTGTGACGTGATAGCTCATGATGGTTTTGACTGGTCCTTCCACAGAAATTAGTGGTGTTAAATAGCTTTCTGTGCATCTGTTGGCCATTTTAATGTCTTCTTTGCAAAAATGTCTCTTCAGTTCTTTTGCCCATTTTAAAACAGATTGTTATGTTATTTTTTGCTACTGAGTTGTTATGAGTTCTTTATATATTTTGCATATTAAACCCCTTATCAGATAAATGATTTGCAAATATTTTCTCCTATTCAGTGGGCTGCCTTTTCATTGTGTTGGTGGTTTCTTTCCTACGAAGAAACTTTTAAGTTTGATGTAGTCCCACTTATTTAATTTTGCTTTTTGCTGCCTCTTTGCTTTTGGTGTCAAATAAAAAAAAAATCCTTGCTGGTTCCAAGTAGGGTGCATGCAAGAGGCAACCACACATTGATGTTTCTATCCCCCTCTTTCTCCCTCCCTTCCCCTCGTTAAGAATAAATTTTAAAAGAAGAAAGAGGAAAAAAAAAATCATTGCTAAGGCCAATGTCAAGGAGCTTATCCCCTATGTTTTCTTCTAAGAGTTTTATGGTAACAGGTTGTATGTTCAAGTCTTCGATCATTTTGAGTTGATTTTTCTGTATGGTATAAGATAGTAATTTCCCCAACACCATTTATTGAAGAGATTGTCCTTTCCCAAGACTACAGTCTTGGCTTCTTTGTCATAAATTGATCATATATGTGCGAGTATATTTCAGGGCTCTCTGTTCTGTTCCATAGATCTATGTGTCTGTTTTTATGTCAATGCCATACTATTTTGATTACTTTAGCTTTGTAATATAATTTGAAACCAGGAAGTGTGATGCCTCCAGCTTTGTTATTCTTTCTCAAGATTGCTTTGGCTATTTGAGGTTTTTTGGGCTTCCATACAAATTCTACCTTTTTAAAAAATTTTATGTGAAAAATGCCAGTGGAAGTTTGAGAGGGACTGCATCGAATCTGTAGATTGCTTTGGATAGTATGGACATTTTAACAATGTTAGTTCTTACAATCCATGAGCATGGAATATCTTTCCATTTATTTGTGTCTTCTTCAATTGCTTTCACCAATGTTTCATAGTTTTCAGATCCTAGAAGGATCTTTCACCTCCTAGGTTAACTTTATTCCAAGGTATTTTATTCTTTTTGATGCAATTACTTATGATTGTTTACTTAATTTCCCTCTCTGATAGTTCATTGTTAGTGTATAGAAATGTAACTGATTCTTTGTACACTGGGTTTGTATCATGAAACTTTACTCAATTTGTTTATCAGTTGTAACAGCTTTTTGTTTTGTTGGAGTCTTTAGGTTTTTCTATATAAAACACCATACCATCTGTAAATAGAGACAGTTTTACTATTTCCTTTCTAATTTGTGTGTCTTTTATTTCTTTTTCTTGCTTAACTGCTCTGGCTAGGACTTCAGTACTATGTTGAACAAAAAAGTGGTGAGAATAGGCATCCTTGTCTTGCTTTTATATGTATAATTCTTATTTTTTATATAGTTTGTAATACAATTTTGATCCAAGTTATTTTTTTTATTGTAAATTACTCAGAGAACGAGGACTGTATAATTTCTACTTTTTTGAGTATTTAATTGAAATGTTCTAGCTTTGAAAAATTTCCCATGGGAGCTCTGCAGGGTACAAAGTTGTATATCTATTAATTTAATCCCATTAATTATACTGTTCAAAACCCTTTATGTTCTTATGTTTTGGCCTATTTTGCCAATAATAATGACTTTGTATTCTCTTTTTGGAATCCATTATTTTGACTCTATCTTTTCTCTCATTATTATTATCTTTGTATAATTTTCCCCTCAAAATTTTGGCAGAATTTAAAAAATTTGTCCTTTATTTCACTAATTTAATGTTCCACAGTGTCCAATCTCTGTTCACTGTGTTCAACCCAATTGTCCACTTAAGTATTTCTAATCCTCCCTGACCTCAGATGCTCACTCTCTATGACAGCTTTTTCTAGCTCTACATTCTGATGCCCTCACTCTTAAATTTTGTTAAGAATATACATTAGTAATTTTTGTAGAGCTCTCACATTTATTTTTTTACTATTGTTTATTCTACTACAGTCCCCATTTTCCCCCCTCCGCCCTCCTCCACTCAGCCCACCCACTGCCCTGTTCTCACAGTCAATCCCTACACCGTGGTCCATGTCCAGGGGTCATTTATACATGCTCTTTGACTAATCACTTCCCCTTCTTTCCACCATTCCCACCACCCCCTTCCCCTCTGGCAGCTGTCAGTCTGTTCCATGTTTCCATGTCTCTCTGGTTCTATTTTGCTCATTAGTTTATTTTGTTCATTTGATTCTTCATATAAGTGAGATCATATAATGTCTGTCTTTCACTGACTGGCTTATCTCACTTAGCATAATAGTCTCCAGTTCCAACCACGCTGTTGCAAAAGGTAGGGATTCCTTTTTTCTTTCCGCTGTGTAGTATTTCATTGTGGAAATGTACCTAAGTTTTTTGATCCACTCATTTACTGATGGGCACTTGGGCTGTTTGTAGCACTTGGCTTTTAAATAGCGCTGCTATGAGCATAGGGGTTCATAAGTCCTTTTGAATTGGTGTTTTGGGATTCTTAGGTGTTTTGATCGCTGGATCAAAGGCAGTTCTATTTTTAGTTTTTTGAGGAAATTCTACACTGTTTTTCCGAAGTGGTCACAACAGTCTGCATTCCCACCAACAGGGCACTAGGGCTCCCTTTTCTCCACATCCTCACCATTACTTGTTCGTTGATGTATTAATGATGGCCATTCTGACAGGTGTGGAGTGGTATCTCATTGTGGTTTTAATGTGCATCTCTCTGATGGCTAGAGATGTTGAGCATCTTTCCATATGTCTCGGGGCCCTCTGTATGTCGTCCTTGGTGAAGTATCTATTCAGGTCCTTTTTCCATTTTTTAATTGGATTGTTTATCTCCCTATTATTGAGTCATATGAGTTCTTTATATATTTTGGAGATTAAACCTCAGTCTGATGTATCATTGAAAAATATGTTCTCCCATATAGTTGGTTCCCTTTTCATTTTGATGATGATTTCTTTAGCCATGAAGCAGCTTTTTAATTTGATGTAGTCCCACTTGTTTTTTCCTTTATTTCCCTTGCCCTAGGAGATGTATCAGCAAAAAATATTGCTACATAGGGTATCTGAAATTTTACTGCCTGTTTTCTGCTGGTATTTTTATGGTATCATGATTTATATTTAAGTCTTTTATCCATTTTATTTTCATGTATGGTAAAAGTTGGTAGTCTAGTTTCATTTTTTTGTATGTACCAGTCCAGTTCTCCCAACACCATTTATTGAAGAGGCTGTTTTCATTCCATTGTATGATTGTGCCCCTCTTTGTCAAATAAACCCATAGAGACATGGGTTTATTTCTGGGCTCTTTATTCTGTTCCTTTGATCTATGTGTCTGTTCTTATGCCAGTTACAGACTGTTATGATACAGTGGCCTTGTAGTATAGTTTTATGTCGGATATTGTGATCCCTCCAACTTTGTTCTTCTTTTACAGATTGCTGAGGCTATCTGGGGTCTTTTTTGGTTCCATAGAAAGTTCTGAAATATTTGTTCTAGATCTGTGAAATATGCCATTGGTATTTTAATAGGAATTGAACCTATAGATTGCTTTGGATAGTATGGGCATTTTAATAAGGTTAATTCTTCCAATCCATGAACATGGTATGTGCTTCCACTTATTTGTATCT
The DNA here is from genome assembly GCA_004026765.1 of Micronycteris hirsuta. Lineage (NCBI taxonomy): Eukaryota > Metazoa > Chordata > Mammalia > Chiroptera > Phyllostomidae > Micronycteris > Micronycteris hirsuta. The sequence continues at coordinate 49,317 of PVJI01004676.1, read as the reverse complement.
TCCTCAACTTCTTTCTTCAGTGTTCTGTAGTTTTCCAAGTATAGGTCTTTTACCTCCTTTGTTAAACTTATTCCTTTTATTTTTCTTGTTGCTATAGTAAATGGGATTTTTTTCTTAGTTTCTTTTTCTGGTAGGCCATTGTTGATGTACAAAATGCCATGGATTTCTGAATATTGACTTTTTGTCCTGTTATTTTGCCAAACTCACTTATTAGGTTGAATAGTTTTTTTGGTGGAAACTACAGGGTTTTCTATGCCACAGTGATCAGACAAGAAATAAAAGGCATCCAAATTGGAAAGGAGGAAGTAAAACTGTCACCATTTCCAGATGAGAGGATAGTGTACATTAGTAATTTCTAAAAGCCTTCTTTTTGGCTTAAACTTATTTCAGAGGTCGGCAGCTCCTCTGAATCTTCCCCATAGGGCTTTCCTTTAAGCTATACCATCTAGTCCAAGGACCCAAGATTTTAAAATATTTGCTCACTTTCAGAAAGGAAAGTCTAAATTTGCCATTAAGGGTTTATGATCATGGAGGAAATGACAGAGATTTTGTCAAAGATTAGTATAGGTTTCTGTCTCTTTTAAAAACAGATTTTCATAATCAGATAAGAAAGAAGGGATGTGACAGACAGGAAATACCTGGCAATTATATTTCCATGTTTAACAGCTGTTTAAACATGTGGTGGGCAGAAATGAAAAGTAGGATTTTAAATTACACATATAAGAACCACCAAAGAAAGACCCTTTTAATTCTTTGACTCTCATGTACTTCTCCCCATTGCATCATACACACCCCAATGTAACTTTCAATTGAATGTGGTTATAGTACCCAGTTTTCTTGATGTTATTGTCCATGCCCCCAAAAAGCCTTCTGATCTCCCAATGCATCCACTGACTGAGGTCCTAACGGAGATGGCTGGTCGAGGAAAGAGTCTGAGTGGCAGACTCCTCGTCTGGCCCTCACCTCTTGCTGCCTCCAGACCCCAACTCTTAGAGCGAGAGGGTATTATCTGGTGTATTCCAGGTCCCCCACTGATCTCCGAGACTGCGCTCTCATAGGAAGGCAGTATATAAAAGCCCTCACTGTCGTTCTTCAAGCCAATCCTGCCGCATCTAACAGACATTCCCCCACCAGCTTAGCATAATAGTGACACTAATTCTTTCTCCTGCTGATTATTTAATTGACCATTTAAGCGGGAAAACCGGTGTGGAAGAGGAGGGTGTTAGTGCCTAACTGCTTACATTGCACTTTCTCAAAGGCAGTATTTTTTTTTTTTAATGCTAAATAATAGTTTTGTTTTATACTTTAATTTGGCTCAATTTCCTACTCATGTTATATGATGTTGATTACACTTAACATTTTTTCTCAAATATTCAATGAAATTTTCTCTTTTCCCCTGTCCCTTTCTCCCTGTTTTTAAAATTTATTATTTTTAAACATATTTTATTGTGTTGAAGAAAATTTTACCCTTTGAGACAGCGTGAATGGACCTGGAGAACATTATGCTAACTGAAATAAGCCAGTCAGAGAAAGACAAATACCATATGATTTCCCTCATACGTAGAATCTAATGAACTAACTAAGAAGCAAAACAGAGACAGACACAGAAAGCAGGATGACGGCTAAGGAGGGGGGGTTAGGGGGTGGAGGGATGGAGCCAAAAAGGGATTGTGGGGCGGGGAGAGGGGTATAAGAGGACAAAATGGTCATGGAAAGGCAGTATTTTAGGATGACTTTGCTGCCATTTGCTGTATAGAATGACTTTGAATAGATTGGTGGGGCCTTTAAAATCGGTGGTCTACTGGAAAGAATGGGGTAACGCAGTAGGCGATGTGGATTCCGGTTCCGGCTCTGGCACCGACCACCCATGGACCCTGCTACACTCACAGCCCCACACTACGCCTCTGTTCTTTTATATTCCAGCACTGAAAGTCTATCATCATTGTGATAGTGTGATTTATAATAAGAAATGTACATTTGGTCTTCCTCCTGTTTCTGGCTCATCGCTCCCCAAACCCTTGGAAGTTCCTAAGTGTTGAGAGTAATAGAGGTGTCTTGCTACGTTAATGGGGTGGCTTTTAGAAACCCCTAAAATGGGGGTTGGTTGCCAGGGGAACGATGTGATTAGAGGGTTGGAACTTTCAGGTGAATCAATCACCAACTGGCCAATAATTAATCAATCACGCTTATGTAATTAGAGCCTCCATAAAAACGCGAGAGGATGGGGTTCGGAGTGCTTTGGGCAGGGGAGCACGTTACGGTGCAGGGAAAGTGGTACAGCATGGCGGCTCCGCACCCCTTGCCCTGTGCGTCTCTTCCACCTGGCTCTTTCCGAGTTACATCCTTTTATAATAAACCAGTCATCTGGTAAGTAACATGTTTCTCTGAGTTCTGTGAGCTATTCTAGCAAACTAATTGAGCCCAAGGAGTGGGTTTTGGGAACCTTTGGTATGCAGCCAATAGGTCAGAATTACAGGTAACAACCTGGACTTGCACTGGCATTCTGAGTGGGAGGGGTCCTTGGAATTTCCAATCCACCGCTCCTAATCTATAGCCAGTTGGTCAGAAGCATGGGTTAGAAGTCTGGGTTTGTGGGTGGCATCTGAAGTGTGCATGAGTGCATGAGTACGTGTGTGTGTGCATGCATGCGGTCAGTCACTTACGCATACACATGCAGAGTTCCACAGGACTGACTTTAACCTGTGGAGTCTGACGTTATCTCTGTGCAGACAGCGCGGAGTTGTATTTTTGGGTGCCCTGCTGGTGTCTGAGAACTGCTTGTTGATGTGAAGGGAAACCCTCCCCCTTCCTCTGCTCACGTTGGAATTGGGTCTAGGAACCCTTAAAACTATATTTTTCGGAAATGCGTAATTTAGGGAGTCCTATATTTAAGGATGGAAATGCCATAGATTTGATCATATTTCTTTTTTTTTTTTAAAGATTTTATTTATTTATTTTCAGAGAGAGGAGAAGGGAGAGAGAAAGAGCAATGTATGGTTGCCTCTCCCATGGCCCTCACTGGGGACCTGGCCCGCAACCCAGGCATGTGCCCCGAATGGGAATCGAACAGGGACCCTCTGGTTCCCAGCCCGCGCTCAATCCACTGAGCTACACCAGCCAGGCAGATTTGATCATATTTCTTGAAATTATAAATAATAAGGGGCTGAAAGGCTGTCAGAAGATGGTTAACCTACAATATGATATCTTCCATGCCCACATCAAAAACCTATGCTGGGCGATTGTAACTCCAGGTCAGTTTGCCCCATTTTAATGAATCATATGTTAAAAAGGTGTTGCTTTTTTTTTTCTTACCTGTCCCTTATTTTTATATTTTTCTGACATTCGTGTCTGAGCATCTTCTAGCATATTTCTGACATTGCCAAGTGTTCAGGTCAGATTAACTGGCATTTGGTTTTACCCTGCTGCTGAGCTCCCAACTGCTTTCCTCCCGCCCGATCCCAGCAGCTTTCACCACTGTCCTGGGTGCTGACACAGACCAGCAGTTACCTTCAGTCCCACTAAGGCCACCCTGAGGGAGGATATCCTAACACCTGGGTAAGGGATATTAACCCCAGCGGTTTAAAGAAAAGCACTTTTGTTAAGTCTGGTGTTTCTTACACAGTTTTCTTTCTTCAGAGGGGTCCCAAGGTGCAACAGTTCTGACCCCGCCCTTCCAAATTCTTCTCTAGTCTATGAGCTTTGACCAGGTCCTTGGCAAACTGTAACCTCCTCAGGTCTCTTTCGCCATGTTTCCTGGAGAGTGTAACTCTGGCTCTGAAAAGAAGGTCATTTGCAAGGAAGAGACAGTTCATGCGTGCGGTAGCCGCTCACAGGCTGTCATGGTTCTCAGCTCAGCTGCCTGCCCGGAAGAAATACCACAAATAGTTCGGAAAGGAGGATCTGAAGTGGGTACTAAATTATGAAGTGTGGGGAACATTAGAGAGGAAAATCAAGAAGGGCTGCTGGCACTACAGAAAAGGTTAAAAAAATTGCAAGCATTCTCTTACGGAATTGACAAATGAGATTTAGGTAAGGGAACTGTAAGTAATGGATTTGAGAACTTGAACAAAGGACCATTGGGCCAAAAAGGGATGATGAAAATGGCTGTAAAGCAGCAGGATTAAAAAACAAATGTGCTCATAAAAAAAAAAAAAAAAAAAGCTTTCGATGGAATAAACAGAAAACAAGCTATTTTGGGTAATTATTCAGTGGGGACAGTGGTTTTGTTTTACAGATGGGAAACCGAAACCTTTAGAGAGAAAGTGACCTGAATATTATCATAAAGAAACAGGACTCCACTGTTCTGATTCTCAACTCCCTTTGCACCAAAATCCAAACGACATTCCATCTTTTATGTTCTATTGTTCTCTAAAATCAGCCCTCTAGGATGTGGAAACTTTGATGCTCTTGGAAATTGCTTCTATATTTGTCTAATGCCAACTTCTGTGCGAGGAGAATTTTGAAGTTCAACCCCAAAATACAGGGCTTGGCATGGTCAAAAGCTCATTACAACTTCTCATTAGTTGTGTCTCTTGGGGCCACTATGACATTCCTGAGTGTGACTCAGTATCACCAGTTACAACTGAGGGTTCCTGATTAATCTGAACTGAGCCAGAGTGAATGAAGTAACACAGCCTGTATGAAGAAAGGAAAAAAAAATTATACGAAATTGCCTGAAATGCCACCTTAGTATTAACCATAATACCTAACACTTATTTTACCTGTATTATGTACCAGGCACTGCATTTGTGCTTGGAATTTATTTATTTATTTCTCTCAATAACCCTGTGAAGCAGGTACTATTACTATCCCTATTTTAAAATGGGAAACTGAGTCACACAGACATTAAGTAACTTGCTACGCTGGCCAGAAACATGACTTACTTTAGAATAGTAAGAATATATCAACAGATACCGAGGATCTGGACTGCAGAAGCCTGGAAAGGGTTCTCTAGATTACAAATAACTTCATTAGTCCAAACCAGGTATGGAGTTCCATCCACAGTAGTGACACGCCAATGGCAGTTTCTGAGCGTGGCACATTCTCCAAGCGTCACCATGGCAATATCAGGTGTTAATGATGGCAGACACTGGGTGTACTCATCTTTACGTGTACTATCTGTACGACTTTTCTGTAAATCTAAAATCGTTCTAAAATGAAAGCTTATCTAAAAAAACTTATGTGGATACTTCACAGAAAGAACTTTCCACAGAACCAGTACAGATAAAAACAATGCTTTTCTGTTTCCTAAAAGTCGGAAGAACACGGAAGGCAGTGGGGCCCTCACAACACCGTGCACTTCACACGTCGGAGCGAATGTGAAGGTCTCCATCAGTGCTAACTTACTTAGCTTCAGAGACTTGTGCTCTAGTTTTAAAGGCAAATTGGAAACTATTTCCTGGAACAACGCCTCACAGCATGCCTTTTGATTCTTGGATTATATTTCTTAAATTCTGAAGCAATCTGCTTTTTTCCCCCTTCTGTGCATTTTTGGTGCTGAGCTGTTTCCGGTTTTCCCACACTCCTGCCTGTCAGAGGGAAGAAACCACAAAAATGCAGCAAAGCAAAGTCTGTCCATGGAGCTGCAATCCCACCTCAGCAGGCTGAATGTCCTCCTGCCAGCAGGGAGCTCAGGACAGTGAGCGGCATCTGCAACGTGCAGCCCTGCTGCCTGCGGCCCGAGCCAGCCTCTCCCCCAGCAGACCAGTTAGCCACACTGGCTATCATGGGCCACCTCAGGATACGGGCCATAATCAGAGAGTCCACAAACAGGAAGCACACCGACAACCTCAACATTCGAAGCCGACTCCCTGATTTTCCTACCTAACTGTGGGCTTCTCCCACCCATGAAGGAGAGAGTGGTTTAGAATGCTTATGCTAGCTCTTGTTGCATTACTTCATATGTGTTAACTTGGCTAATACTTGCCAACTGTCCTGGGAAGGTGATATTCTTTCTATCCCCACTTCACACATGAAAAAAACTGACGCCCAGAGATTAAGTAACTTGTAACTTGCAGAAGGTCTCGAGTCAGTCCAGTGTGGCGTGGGGAACGTGATTACAGGCAGGCCAGCTCCAGAGGCTGCACCCTTCGGGATTTGACTCCACTCCCTCCAAGGTTCGGGGCCACACAGCTTCCTTCCTGTTGTGCTGCTGGCTTTCAACCACAAACTGCAGCTTTCCTACTGCCCTCACCTACTGCTCCAGAGACCTCTATAAAGTCATGGCAATGCCAATTAATCCCAGAACGGCGCTTGGCACTTAGTAGGCACTGAATAAACATTTGTTGGATAAATGAATAATGGCAACGACATAATTAAAACAGCTACTGGGGACTGCTTTCAATCCAAATTCAAAATTTGATCCACTGTGCGAAGAGGGAAAAACAGTAACTGTTTTTATAATATCCTAGGATTCCTTTTTACAACTGAATTTGGTTTTGTAAAGGACAAATGAGTGAGGAGCTGTAATGAGAACAAGAGAAATACACAAATCTCCTGTGGGCCTTTGTACATCAGGAAAATGCCTGCCTCCTCCAGACATCTTCATTTTAAATGGAGAAGGGCTGTTAGATCCAATGCCCTCTACTGGTCCATTATGGTTCACTAGCTAAAAAATGGCAGGAGGTAGAGTGAAGAAAATGACCTACAAAAATCTGGTTCAGCCCTGGCTGGTGTAGCTCAGTGGATTGAGTGTGAGCTGGGAACCAAAGGGTCCCGGTTCGATTCCCAGTCAGGGAACATGCCTGGGTTGCAGGCCAGGTCCCCAGTGAGGGCCACGGGAGAGGCAACCATACATTGCTGTTTCTTTCCCTCTCTTTCTCCCTCCCTTCCCCCTCTCTAAAAATTAAAAAAAAAAAAAAATCTTAAAAAAAAAAAGTCTGGGTCAGGAGTGGAAATGTGTTTGTTGTTTGTGCTTAGTGTTTGAGGTAAAACAGGTAAACTACAAAGGAATTGAAGGGAACCAACATTTTGCCACCATGAAGCTGGTTTTTTGGGTTATTGATTTTAAGCTATCAATTAAGAAACAAGACTCAGAAGAAGCCTTTGACCCCGCCCCCCTTCCTGTCCAAGAGATTCAGACAAGAAAACCTGTTTTGGGAAGGGAGCCTTGGCTTAACACCTTAAGAATCTTCAGCTTAGCAGGAAGACTCTAAGCCTGCTAGCTGCATAACCCCCCTCCCCAGCACGACCCACTGTTTCTGAGGTGCCTGGCAGGAATTTTCCTGTCATGTATATTCTTCTCTTCCTCAACTATCTGTAAATCACCTATTCTCACGTCTGAAATCGAAGCCCTCCCTTCTCCTTTGTTCTTTGCTGTCTTTGGAATTTTCCATGTGCGTGAACTAAAACTTCGATTTTCTCCTGTTAATCTGTTTCTGTTAATTTGATTAGCCCAGCCAGAATTTAGAAAGTAGGGCAGAAAGTACGACTATTTTTTCAAGACCGCACAGTATCAAAAACATTGCCACACAGAGTCTGCTTACTACTGTCAGTGAAGTTAGTCTTCCCAATGATATCCCACTCCTGCGTCATCCTATTCAAGTGCCTAAAAGTGAACAAAGGAAGGGGGCAGGGTATTGAATTTTATGTGAAATTCCGTAGATCTGACTCTGTAGAGTGACGAAGAGGAGAATACCTCCAGGAGGAATTTTTCATTCCCTTTCTCCAAGCATTGTTACCTGGTGCACTGTCTGACTGTAGCTCCTACCAGAGGCTGGAAGAGTTGGTTAGCAATGACCCTGAACTCCACTTGTGGTGGCAGCTCTCATCACAATCCCTGGGAACCTTTAAGAGCAGTGCCTGCCCCTCCCACAGGGTAAGCAAGAACCCAGGCGATTCTAACTTGCAGCCAGAGCTGAGAACCAGAGTTAGCCTTTATTACCCATCGGGTGCTCTTGTTTTCAACAGTCCAGTACCAACTGTCTTGAAAATTCCAGAAGTAAAGAGCACTATTAGCACCGAATTGATATAACTCAGGAGATTATTGAAAACTTACTTGGAAGCCCTCTGGGATGTTGCCTTTCTGAGGACTTGTTTGTGATTGGATGGGGGTTTGGGGACCAGGGAGGAGGAAGAACTTGGAGGTGGCACCACTTTTTGTAGCAGAGTGGTTGGCTTCTGGCCACTAACTGTGGCACTTGAAATTCTGCAAGCTGCACCATTATTCATTGTCCATAAATTGGAGTTAGGTAGTGTCTGGCCGCCAAAGATCGCCTTGAAGAAAAAGAAAAGAAGAAAGATCAGCGGTGATGGCCTTGACAATCCACTTGCTATATGCGAATGAGTGGTTTGTAATTCTTTAGTGGGACGAAAGGAAAACTGTTAAAGTAATTTTTTAGGAAAAAAACAAAAACCTTTCTAATAGTGCCAGTGCAGGTCTAGATCCAGAGAAGGGAGATCTCTTGAAGCACAGCTGGGATGGTCTTGTTGAATGTACTCTCGGCAAGGCATTGGGGCATCTGGGTACTCCGTAAGTGTGAATTAGAAAAGCACTTGGTCTCTCAAGCTTACCCTCCTTCATTGTTAAATTCAACAAATTTTTAACAAATGTCTCCCACTGGGTGTCAAGTGTTAGAAGTACAGCACAGAACAAGAGTGACTTGAAGCTTGACTCCATCGGAGCTCACTGACAGAACTCTGCTCCTCCAGGAGGTCTGCATTCTGAGGACAGGGAAGAAGTCGTCCCGCTGAGGCACTGAGCACAGAGAGTAGAGAGAGGAGGTGGGAACAGAAACCAAGAGCCAGGCCTTGCATGCCTTGAGGGCTATTTGTAGAATTCTGGCATAGTAGCACCTTGTTGACCTAAAGATGATCACAAGATGGACCTCTGAAAACACTTTCAAAGGAAAATTGCTACATGGATACAAGATCAATGCTTTTAGCTCATATGGTACACCTACAAATAAATAGAAACCTAAAAATCACCATCTAAACACTACAAACACCAACATATCTCTGTAGTTAGAATGTAAATGTATACTTTCTCAAGCACATCTTTTAAAAATTCTTAAAACTTATTTACCTCATTAGAAATAGGTTTTTTGTTTGTTTTTTTTTTTGTATCACGAATTTTGCTACTGGTTCTTCAATACTATTAACACCACTTTTATTTAAAATATATTTATTGATTATGCTATTACAGTTGTCCCAATTTTTCCCCCTTTGCCCTCATCCATCCGGTACTCCCCACTCCCTCCGCAATACCCCACCTTAGTTCATATCCATGGGAGATGCATATAAGTTTTTTGGCTAGTCCATTTCCTACATTGTTCTGAACATCCCCCTGTCTATTCTGATCCTACCAATTTGTACTTCTTAATCCCTGCACATTTTCCCCCATTCTCCCCACTCCCCTTACTGATAAACTTCCAAATGACCTCCATATCTATGACTCTGTTTCTGTTCTAATTGTTTGCTTAGTTTGTTTTTCAGATTCAATGGTTGATTGTTGTGAATTCATTGTCATTTTAATGTTCATTGTTTTGATCTTCTTTTTCTTAAATAAGTCCCTTTAACATCTCAAATAGTAATGGTTTGGTGATGATGAACTCTTTTAGCTTTACCTTCTCTGGGAAGTTCTTTATCTGCCCTTCCATTCTAAATGATAGCTTTGCTGGGTAGAGAAGTCTTGGCTGTAGGTCCCTGCTTTTCATGACTTTGAATATTTCTTGCCAATCCCTTCTTGCCTACAAAGTTTCTTTTGAGAAATCAGCTGACAGTCTTATGGGGACGCCCTATAAGTAACTCTCGTCTTTTCTCTTGCTGCTTTTAAAATTCTCTCTTTATCTTTAACCTTTAGCATTTTTTAAAAAAGACTTTATTCCTTTATTTTTAGAGAGAGGGGAAGGGAGGGAGAAAGAGAGGGAGAGAAACATCAGTGTGTGGTTGCCTCTCATGTGCCCTCCAACCCATTGGGGATGTGGCCCACAATACAGGCAAGTGCCCTGACTGGGAATCGAACCAGTGACCCTTTAGTTCATGAGCCAGCACTCAATCCACTGAGCCACACCAGCCAGGGCAATCTTTCGCATTTTAATTATGATGTGTCTGGGTGTGGTTTTCTCTGGGTCCATCTTGTTTGGGTCACTCTGTGCTTCCTGGACTTGTATGTTTATTTCCTTCACCAAACTGGGAAGTTTCATTATTTTTTCAATTATGTTTTCAATTTCTTGCTCTTCCTCTTCTACTTTCGGCACCCTGTGATTCAAATGTTGGTATGGTTGAAGTTCTCCCAGAGACTCCTTAGCCTAACCTTGTTTTTTTGAACTGTTTTTCTTAATGTTCTCATTGCATTTTTTTTCTTATGTTCCAAATGATTGATTTTGATTCTCAGCTTCATCCACTCCACCGTTGATTCCCTGTAAATTTTTCTTCATTTCACTTAGTGTAACCTTCATTTCTGCCTGGGCCTATTTTATGCAGTTGAAATACCCAACGAGTTCCTTGAGCATCCTAATAACCTGTGTTTTGAACTCTGCATCTGATAGATTGCTTATCTTCATTTTGTTTAATCCTTTTTCTGGAATTTTGTTATATTCTTTTAATGGGTCCATATTTCTTTGTCTCCTCATTTTGGCTGCCTCCATGTGTCTGTTTCTATGTACTAAGTACATAGTTTAAGACTCCGTCTTAGCAGTGTGGCCTATTGTAGAAAAGCGTATCCGTAAGTTGGATGGGACAGAGCCTTAGGTAACCACCAGGGCAGGGCAACCTGTGTGAACCAGGCTGATGGAGTCTCCAATATGGTGTTGCTGCTCTGTGGCTCTGTGTGGGGGACAGTGTCTAAAACACATTTACGCCATGAAAGGGACAGTGCTGCTGCCTGCCGTCCCCCACCACTTGTCCCGATGCCAGACACTTCAGTTTCTCCCCATATGCCACTGGTGCCCTTCTGGCTGCTGCTGTTGATGAAGCCCAGAGGGAGTTTGCGTTAAGTCTTCAGTCTGTTTCAGACCCTTTAAGAGGAGCCTCCTGAGAATCCTGCAATTTCTTCTGCCACTTCAACCCCCACTGGTTTTTACAGCCAGAAATTATGGGGACTTATCTTCTTGACACTGGAACCCTGAGCTGAATGGTCCCAAGGTAGCCCACCCCATTTCTATCCACCGCACAAGGGTGTGTGAGCACCCCTTCCGTGTCTCCACGCCTCTGCACCTGTCTGCATCCCCACCCTCCTACCGTCTGGATGAACGTGACTTCTTTCCTTCCTTGGCTGCTCCATACAGCTTGACTTTCTGATGATTAGGGGTGGTACTTAATTATTAGTCCAGTTGTATTTTTGCTGTGGTTGTACGAGGAGAAGAGCCATGTTTTTTCTACACCTCCACCTTGACTTCCAGTCTTAACACTGCTTTCAATATGCATGCATTATAAAAGCTTTAAATGTGAAATAGTATTGAGAAAAATAATGTAATGGACAAAATACATAGGACTTTTTATTAAAGGATTTCTGGCAACTGATTCCATCTGTAGACATTACCTATATATAGACATAAGAAAAATGTCATTTTCTGCCTTGGCTGGTATGGCTCAGTGGATTGAGTGCCAGCCTATGAACCAAAGGGTTGCAGGTTCAATTCCTGGTGAGGGCACGTGCCTGCGTTGTGGACTACGTCCCAGGTCGGGGCGCACAAGAGGCAACCACGCACTGATGTTTCTCACCCTCTCTTCCTCCCTCCCTTCCCCTCTGTCTAAAAATAAATAAATAAAAAATCTTAAAAAAAAACCCGTTTTTTAAAAAAAGAAAAACGTCATTTTCTCATGTCAAGCCCAAAAGGAATAAGATGTTCTTAGGAAACATTTGCCTTCTAGATAGTCTTCACTAGTACTATTTTTGTCCTGTATGAATTTTACTTTTTAAGATAAAAAAGATGAACTGAGTAGCTTTAGTAAAATGTTAACCAACTCTTCTACACTCATGCCTGGGAATGTCCTGTATCCCAAGGTTCTGGGCCAGGCAGGTGGCAGGGGATGAAGGGCTCTTGCATGGCATGAATGAGTTTCAGAGGCTTAACAACGAACAAAGGGGCTGTAGAGGTAGAAGCTGCCACATCTTCTAAAGAACCGATCTGAGACGGTGCATTGCCTCTGCGAACCACCTGAGGGGAAACTGAAGTGCTATTCACTCGCCTACACCTCTGACCCAAAGGAGGGAAACTTCCAGAAGCCTTCCGAGGACAAGTGACCGGAGGGTGAACAACAGACCAGGCACGTGGCACTGGCTCTAAAACAAACCCATTCCCCTCAACCACTGTTTCTGTGTCTGAGGGCCTGAAAATCGGAGGGAAAGGCTCAACTGAAGGGGAGGAAGGAGGCAGGCACGGCCCACCCTAGGCTTCTATTTTCACCACTACATCCCAAAAATGGAGCTCGGCTGTGAAGAGTGCTTGAGAGATGCTTCATTTAGGATGAGGAAGAGACTGGAAATCAGGAGGAGGCCGGAAGAGTTCCCCTTTGGCCATCCATAAACAATGTCACTGGGTGAGCAGCAGAGGAGGAAAAACCATCGTTAGTAAAAAGCTCCTGGAAATAAAAACATTCTTTATTGAGTTAGACTTTGCATGTGGTGAAGGAAATGTCATAACATCTACTCAACGCACGTTGCTGTGGTGACAACCATATTTGCCAATTCATTGAGTTTTCCTTTTCTTTAAAGCCTTGTTGGGACATCTAAACACAGACTGAACAAGAAGAACAAGATGAGAACAATGAGTATAGTAAGCTTCTTTGTGTGAAAAGAGGCATGAACACAAATGTACATATATAACAGCACGCACACCAACACACAATGTTAATGTCTGCACAGAACAATTCTGAGAGATACAAAAACCTGGCAACTGCCATGGAGAAGAACTGGTTAGCTAGCGCCAGAGTGGGAGGAAAACTGATTTTTTACTATGTATCATTTATAGCTTTTAGAATTTTGCACCATCTATACGTAGTTTAAAAAAATAAATTATAAAAGAGTCAAGAGTAAGTCAAGTTTTAATAATATTTGAGCAGGTAACAAATTAACTCTGAGCACAAGTCAAAGTATCCAAATAAAGCCCCAAGTTTCAGCCAGCTGGGTAGAGGACTGGCCATTACACAGGGTTGAAGAAAGAATGGACTGTTCAGCATTTATGGCTACAAAACTGGATTAGGTCATCCGTGAAAGGCAGAGCATCGGGGGAGGGACGAGAGCATGGCTTTGCAGGCAAATGCTGCCTAGGCTCAAATGGAGGCTCTGTCCCCTATAAATGGGGTGACCTTTTCAAGTTCCTTAACCTCCTCTCCAAGCTTTACCTTCCTCATAAACAATTATAATTACTTTGCTGGATGGTTGGGGATTAAATAAAGATCACATAAGCAAAATCTAGTGCAGGCATTCAATAGATTTCTGGAAATAAAGTACTAGGTACAGACAGCAGACACTCAACAAATGTTCTGTTCCTTCTCAAACCTCCACCTCAGTTTACTGAGGAACCAAAGGACAGGAAGACATGGGAGTCTGCCTCCGACTGTAATGACTTGTGAATGGTAGTTGGTTATATCTTTTTCAACATATTTGTCTAGTCTTATGATGATGCTCACTAGCTGCGAAAGCAAACTCTGAAAATGAAAACATATGTTTAGGTTCCCGAGATCACATTTGCTCAATTCTCGCTCGCATAAATAATCTTTTCCTTTTCTGAACGCTTATAGAAATTTATTGGTATGCATCTTACCACATTTAGCACACTCTCCCTTATATTACGGCCATTTATGTATGTATTTTTTTCTCCATCTGGACAATACACATTGGAAAAGGCTGGGTTTATATCTGGTTAATTTTTGTTTCATAGACAGTGCCTAGAATGACTGGTGCATAGAAGGTGCTTAAGAAACATCTATTCCATAAATTAAAAAAAAAAACAAAAACAAAACCCTCACATTACAACAACTATTCATTTTTTTTTTTTACAATAATAAACTCCTATGCAAGAGGACAGACAAGTTTGTATTTACACAGAAATGTAATCTTGTAACAGACCATTCTTTGGACTTCGAATAGCGCCTAGTATGTTATTTATATTCCAGTTGCACTCAGCCACAAATGTAAGCAAGCCCTCCTGTAGATCCCAAACAAAAATAAATTCACCTTCCTAGATGCAAACTGTGGCAGGACCTTAGACACTGACTCCTAGAGCACAGGAGGCAAACACAGGCCCGCGGGCTGAATCCAGCCTTCTACCTCGTTTTATCCGGCCCGGCACCTTGTTTCTACCCGGCAGCAGTGCCGAGCTCCTTGCCCCTACTTAAGGAGTAGTTGCATTTATACAGTCCTAAAATTGCATTTAGCCCTTTGAAGGCAACCACGAGGCTGATGTGGCCCCTGGTGAAAATGAGTTTGACACCCCTGACCTATAGTAGTAAGATCAGCCTTTAATTTACCTCAAACAACGCCATACAGTAAGTTAGGTGAGCTTCCTGCTTAGGAGACCGCCTCTTAACTGGGTATCACTTCCCTTTCTTTTTAATACTACTACCCTGGTTTCGTCTGGGTACTGTGTGTCCAGCTAAAAAATTCTACTTCCCCGGGAATAAGAGTTCTGAAGTATAATCAGCTTCTAGGCGCAGTTTTGGGGAAAGCTCTTCAGGGCGGAGAGACTGGGTCGGTGCACAAATTTTGCCCTCTACTACCCTTCTTCTCACCCAGAATATGACAGCCAGCCAGCGGTGGACAGGCGTCAGGGGCAAGGTACTCGCTAAGGACTGCAAAGGATAAAGACAGAAGGAACATGCGTTCCTGATAGCACCGTGGGATTTGGGTGTGCCTATCTCTAGATTTCTGATTATATGGGGGGAAAAATACATCTCTAACTTGTTTAAACCAGTGGGGGAGGATTGGGGAGAGGGTTCTGTTACATTGCAGCCGAATGGAATTCTAAGGAGCTGAGAAATAATTCTTGATCTACTAGAGCAGGGGTGTCAAACTCATTTTCACGGCGGGGGGTGGGGGGGCGGGGGCACATCAGCCTCGCAGTTGCCTGCAAAGGGCCGAATGTAATTTTAGGACTGTGTAAATGCAACTACCCCTTACCTAGGGGCAAGGGGCTCGGCGCTGCTGCCGGGTAGAAACAAGGTGCCGGGCCGGATAAACGAGGTGGAGGGCCGGATCCGGCCCGCGGGCCTTGTGTTCACCAACTGTGGACTACAGAGTCCAGCTTACTTAATTAAGCCTCAACATAGCATAAATGCACTGCACCTTGAATAAGCAGACACTCTTTCTAAACAAAAAGCTTCTAGGTTCTGATTTATTTGCTGAGCATGCTTTAACATACTGAATGAATAATTAAATGACAACAACTCTATACCATACCACATTCCAAAACGTCAGTAATGTAGACAAGCCCCCAGGTGTTTTACCAAAGCCAAGGCTAAGTGGGATGAGATTAAATCAATCAAATCTGATAAGAAACCTAGAAAAATACTCAGGCAACCATTAAAAGCAAACATATAGCCCTGGCTGGTGTGGCTCAGTGGATTGAGTGCCGGCCCAGGAACCAAAGAGTCACCGGTCCGATTCCCAGTCAGGACATGTGCCTGGGTTGCGGGCCGGGTCCCCAGTTGGGGGCGTGTGAAAGGCAACCACTCATTGATGTTTCTTTCCCTCCTTTACCCTCTCTTCAGAAATTAAAAAGAGAGAGAGAGAGAGAGAGAGAGAATGTAATTAATTAAAAGAAAAAAAGCAAATATATAAATGGATGCACTTAGACTAGTGGCAGAAATCAGAACCCCCACAGCCTGTATTAGCCTCAATCCTAAAACCACCAGCAAGATAGAACATGTGAACTGTTTTGCCCTGATAGTCATTCACGAATGGGCAGAAAACTTATATGAAGTTCTCTCTGTATAATCTCTGAGAGCTGTGAGGTTAGGGACACACAACATTAGCGCTCTGCACTTGTGGCTTCACAAGCCAGGGATGGTGGCTGCACTGCCACCAGTGTCCTGGGAATGCGAGAGCTGTGTGAGCACTGGCCTCGGCTCAAGGCCTGGGCAACATATACAAGACTTACGCTTCTCTACTGGGTGTGGGAAACGGCCATGCTGCAGCAAGGAGACTCAGAGAAAACCACAGTCTGAGGGCTGGCTGGGCCCCAGGCAAAAGACTGGAAAGGCCCTCCTTGTCCCACAACAGAAGGGTCCCCGTGGGTGGGAAGGAGGAACTTCTGATAGACAGAACACAGACGGCGACTTGGAAGGCGACGGGGAAGCAAGATCTGGGCTCTCATACCCGAAAGATAATACTGTTGAGAGATTAAATTCTGGGAGGTTTGTTTTTTTCTTTTTTAAATTCCTTCCAGAAAAACACTCCTTTTAGTCTTTATTTAGGCTTCTTGATGATGGAGCAGAGCTGGGTGGTTCTTTGTAGTAAAACAGCTCCCCAAATTCATTTTTTGAAATCTAAGGGGGATAAGGTAGGCAAATGATCTCTGCTTGAACGGGTTAATTTCTCTCTGTGCCCCTTTTACACTAATTTCAGAAGGGCAAACATTTCTAGGCATTATTCTCTCCACATGAGACTTTATCTGACTTGGATAAAGTTCCCATTACACAGAATACAACGACGCCGCTTCTAGCATGTTTTTCTCTGGCAGCTCAAGTCCTGGGATGGCATACCTCCCTGAGCATGGAAGACACTAATCACTTGCCTTACTAACACCAGGCCCGGCGCTGTTCAGAGAACACATTATGTCTTTTGTGCAACCATATGATGCCGTTAAAGGCTCAGGGTCGAGGTGAGAGTGAAGGTAGCTGTTTCTGTTTTGGCAAAAGCAAGCTTCCAAAGGCCTTTCTCTCACATTGTATGGAGTTCTTGGCCATCTTCCACGTACAACGTTTATCTGCTGGGACAAGACTGGAGGCTAAGCAGGAGAAACAGAGTACAACTTCTGGTCCTGCTACAAGGCACTGGGCTGTGCTACATCCCTGATAGGGATGGGGCAGAACTCTGAAAATGCTACTGCTCCTGCGGAGAAAGAACAATGACACAAATACCGGAGACAGGACTTTGAGTTGCCAAAGATGCTGGAAGTCTCTGGCATATCATTCCGTTTTTTTTTTTAAAGATTTTATTTATTTTATTATTAGAGAGAGGGGAAGGGAAGGAGACAGAGATGGAGAGAAACAGCAATGTATGGTTGCCTCTCACATGGCCCTCACTGGGGACCTGGCCCGCAACCCAGGCATGTGCCCTGACTGGGAATCGAACCAGGACCCTTTGGTTCCCAGCCCGCGCTCAACCCACTGAGCTACACCAGCCAGGGCTCATTCCGTTTTTTAAATCAGTTAAGAAACTCCTTCTCTTTTAGCAACTAGGAAAGAAGGCTCTATATTAGTTCAAATGATCTACTCTACAGGATGTGAATATAGGTACTCACCTGGACAGAACAATTTAGGAGAAACTGTATTTAACCAGTAAAAGAAACCGCTGTGCTTCAGACCATCCCTCGATCAACTGTAATTGCCAATATTTGAGCATCAATGTAGATAATTAAAAACAGATATTCAAATACACTCATGGACTTCTGGTCAAGATGGCAGTGTAGGCAGACACGGCTCGCATCTTCGCACAACTGAATCAAAATTACAACTACAGTATAGAACAACATCACTCAGAACCAGCAGAAATTGAGTTGAATGGAAATCTGACAACTACAGAATTAAAGAAACCACACCTATCCAGACTGATAGGAGGGGTGCATATGCGGAATGGCATGGTCCCTTACCCACCTGTGGTGGATAAAAATTCAGGAGGGATATCTTGGGAGTGAGGAGTCCCAGCCCCACACCAGGCCCCCCAGCCCAGGCTTCCAGTGCCAGGAATGTAAGTCCCTAAAAGTTCTGGCTGCAAAAACCAGCAGGGATTGAGTCGGTAGAAGAAACTTCTACAGTCCCAAGCAGTTCCTCTTAAACCCACACATGAACTTAGACACCCTTTGAGTTCCAGCATCGGGGCAGCAGCCTAACGGCACCAGTGGTATAAAGGGAGAAACCGAAGTGTCTGGCATCAAGGCGAGCAGAGGCCAGTGATCCTTTTCCAAACCCTCCTTCCAAAGAGCCATCAAGCTGGTGCCATATCTGAGATGCCATCAACTTGGCTAGCACTGTTTGACCTGCCTTGGTGATCTGCAGAGACTCTGCCCCACTGAATTTACAGGCCCACCCAAGCTGCTCTTCCATATGAATGGCCGGTCTTGGCTCAAGCTCCACTACTTCCTAAATCCTCTCAAACAAGCAAAACTGGCCTCAGTGAGCCCAAGGCCTGGCACTAGCAGCAGCCAGCCTAGATTCACAGCTTGGCTTTGCCTGGATATCCCCAAGCCTGGCACTAATAGCAGCCTTCTCAAATTGCTTTATAGCTCAGGCAGGGTGGCCCCGGGCAAAACACAGGTAGTTGCTACACTTGGCCTGCACCACCTGGAAAACCTCAGGGCCAGCGCACCCAATGGAGAGCTACAGACCACATCAGAACACCACCACCTTGCCCCTGCACAGATGACCACGGAGGGCAGAGATTGGTGGTAAGTGGTCACAGCCAATCCTTGCAGCTGACTGGCCTGGGTAAATCCCTCCCATTGACCTGCCAACAGCAACTAAGGCTCAACTACAAGAAGAGGGTATATATTCAGCCCACACAAAGGGCGCACCTCGAGGACCCCACCTGGGTGATGCAGAGGGGGCTGTGCCACTGGACCCTACAGGACACCTACTACATTAGGCTACACTACCAAGACACAGAGTCAAAGCAGCTCTACCAAATACACAGAAACAAACACAGGGAGGCTGCCAAGGCATGGAGACAAAGAAACATGGCCCAAATGAAAGAACAAATCAAAGCTCCAGGAAAAAGACTAAGTAAAATGGAAATAAGCAATCTATCAGATGCAGAATTCAAAACACTGGCTATAAGGATGCTCAAAGAACTTAGTGAGGACCTCAGCAGCATAAAAAAGATCCAATCAGAAATGAAGGATAAACTAATTAAAGAACAATTTATAGGAAACAACAGTAGAATGGATGAAGCCAAGAATCAAATCAATGATTTCAAACATAAAGAAGCAAAAAACAACCAATCAGAACAACAAGAAGAAAAAAGAATTCAAAAAAACCAAGGATAGTATAAGCAGCTTCCGGGGCAACTTCAAGAGGTCCAACACCTGCATCATGGGAGTGCAAGAATGAGAAGAGAAAGAGCAAGAAATTGGCAATTTATTTGAAAAAAAATAATGACAAAAAACATCCCTAATTTGGTGAAGGAAATAGACATACAAGTCCCATGAAGCGCAGAGTCCCAAACAAGATGGACCCAAAGAAGACCACTTCAAGATACATTATAATTAAAATACCAAAGGTTAAAGATAAAGAGAAAATCATAAAAGCAGCAAGAGAAAAGAAGTTAGTTACCTACAGGGAGTCCCCATAAGACTATCAGCAGATTTCTCAAAAGAAACTTTGTAGACTAGCAGGGATTGGCCAGAAATATTCAAAGTCATGAAAAGCAGGGACCTACAGCCAAGACTGCTGTACCCAGCAAAGCTATCATTTAGAATGGAAGGGCACATAAAGAGCTTCCCAGTCAAGGAAAAACTAAAGGAATTCATCATCACCAAACCATTATTCTATGCAATGTTAAAGGGACTTATTTAACAAAAAGAAGATCAAAACTATGAACAATGAAATGTCAAAAAATACAAATCTATCAACAGTTGAATCTAAAAAATGAACTAAGCAAACAAGAACAACAGAGACAGACTCCTGGATACAGAGAGTGTTTTGATGAGTGCCAGATGGAGGGGCATGTGGAGGAATGGGAAGAGGTGAGGGGATTAAGAAGTACAAACTGGTAGAAACAGAACAGCCGTGGGGATGTAAAGTACAGAACAGGAAGTGGAGTAGCCAAAGAACTTAAACGTATGACCCAGGGACGTGACCAAAGGTGTGGGGATTGCATGAGGTTGTGGAGGGGTGCTTGGTGGGGGTAGGGGGCAAAGGGGAAAAATCAGGACAATTGTAATAGCATAATCAATAAAATATAATTAAAAAAACCGAATACACTCATGAGCCTCAGACGCGTTCATCTAATGCAACCGAAGAACCAACAGCAGTCTGAGTTCTATCAATAGGGCTGAGACACTTCCACTGAGTGTATGTCAAATCCGTCATTTTTTTCCTTCATGCTTTGTGAATTTATTATTACATTCAGAAAGGCCTTTTGAAGTGCAAATAAAAATGCAATGTAATTTTTTTAACCTATTGGATTCACTGGTTCATTTCCTCAATAAACATTTGCCAAGTGTCCGTTATGTGACAAGCGTTGTATTAAGAGCCGGGTATCCGAGAATAAAGTAACAGAAAAAAGTTCTACCCGTGTAACATTTACATTCAATTAGGTCCAGGTAAACTATAAACAATATTAAGTAAATAAGAATAAGTAAACTACATAATACTAGAGCAGCGATTTTCAACTGGTGTGCAGTGGCAGGCACACCGGTGTGCTGCAAGACATTTTTTTTTTAATCCTCACTTGAGGACATGCTTATGGATTTTAAAGAGAGGGGAAAGGAAGGGGGGCGAGAGAACGAAAGAAACATCGATGTGAGAGAGAAATACTGACTGGCCACCTCTCGTACACGTCCTGACCCAAACCCAGAACTCAGGCATATGCCCACGACCTTTCTGCTTCCCAGACGATGCTCCAACCAACGGAGCCACACCGGCCAGGGCTACGAGAAGTTTCGAAACAGGCAACACCTGACGATTTAGTCAGGCCACTGACCTCTTTGTCCTTAGACTGTCAAATAAGAAAATGACAACAGCCAACATGACAATGGCTGTCCAGTGTGAATGAATCAAAATTATACTTTTTTGTCAGATCAGCAAAAAGATAAAAGTAACATATTTTTTGGTGTGCTGCAGAATTGTATTAACTCGTTTACATGTGCCATGAGATGACAAAGGTTAAAAATCACTGGACTAGCAAAGGGCTGTGAAGGCAAATGAAGCTGGAAAAGGGATGGGGGACACTGGGGGGCGGGACAGGTGGTGTTTTCAATAGTGTCATCGGGGGAGGTCCCCCTGGTGAGTCCTGCCATTTTGTTACGTAAAAACAGTGTTGTGATAAAAATCACATATCTGTGTCTTTTCACATATGCTGGATCATTTCCATAAAGTAATTTCCTTGAAGTAGAATAGCTAGATCAGAAGGCAGAGGCTGCTTCTAATTTTAAATCCTTTTTTATATCTGTTCTCAAATTTCCTCCTGTAAAGGTTGAACCAGTCACCCTTCTGCTGGTATGTTTGAGAGGATAATTTCCTTATCTTTCCTTGGTTATCGTGAGGAAATAACATGTGTCCTGTGAAAAGGTGGCTCATAATTTGATGCTGATGCTGTTTCTTTTTTATGTTTTTAAGACATATATGCCTTTGGATAGACACGCTAACAATTGACACAGACATTCTTTTAATCATTTTATCATACAGTTTATTCTTTCTACTCTTCTCACATCTCTCTCTAGAAATGGTGAACAATTGCATATATTTTTTCTTTTTTTTTAAAGATTTTATTTATTTATTTTTAGAGAGAGGGGAAGGGAGGGAGACAGAGAGGGAGAGAAACAGCAATGTATGGTTGCCTCTCACATGGCCCTCACTGGGGACCTGGCCTGCAACCCAGGCATGTGCCCTGACTGGGAATCGAACCGGGACCCTCTAGTTCCCAGCCCGCGCTCAATCCACTGAGCTACACCAGCCAGGGCACACATATTTTTTCATTGTCTAAATAATAGTAGTAAAAAGGTAGGTAATACTTTATGAGCCTTTAACTTCTCATAAAACACCTTCTTTAATATCATTTTAACTAATTTTTGCTTCTGGCACTGGGCAGTAGTTAACTAAAACTCCCACGTTAAATTATAATGCCATGTATATTTAAGTTACCAGTAATATGTAATAGAAGAGATATTTGCACACATGTTTACTGGAGTTTTACTCACAATAGCTAAGATGTAGAAGCCATCTATCTAAATACCCATGGACAGATGAATGGATAGAGAAAATATATGTACCTACAATAACAGACTATTTTTCAGCCTTAAAAACAAGTCTTTACAACAAAATGGATGAAACTTCAGGACATTATGCTAAATAAAATAAGCCAATCACAAAAAGACAAATACTGCATGATTCCACTTATATGAGGGGGAAACCCCCCAAAACCCCAGAATTTATTTATAAAAAATTGTGCATTTATTCTGACATGTTTAAACTTTAGTTATCTTCAAAGCACTCTCTATTTGATGCAATACACCTAGTGAGACATCTTTTCCACTGCTCAAAACAGTTTCTGAACTCGTCAATTTGGATGCCTTATAGTGCTTCTGCTGTTTTATGTTTCACCTCTTCCATATTGGCAAAACATTTCCTTTTGAGGATTTTATTTTTAAATCAGGGAAACAAAAAAAAGTCACTCACTGTGAGATTGGGTGAACAGGGAGGATGGGGCATGGCAGTCATGATGTTTTTCATCAAAAATAGTCAAAAACTGCTGAACACTCAGTGTGGTATGCACAGGTGCACTCGTAAATCACCCGTCAGGAAGTGAGCAAATGTGTTGAAAGAGTCTTCAAAAAAGTTCACTAAAGCCTAACACAGCCTCTCACAACAACACCAGTTGGTGCACTGATACAGATGGGTTCCTAGAACACTCACCTAATAGGGAAAGCCTGTACTACAAGGGTCCCACCCTCCAGAAGTTAGTTGCATTTTTGTTTTTGGTCCCACCTCGTATGAGGTACCTAAAGTCGTCAAACTCACAGAAACACAAAGTGCAATGGTGGCTGTCAGAGGTTGAGGGGCGGGGGCCATTCACTGAGTAAAGTCTCAGTCATGCACGATGAATAAGTCACACTGATCTGGCGTACAATAACGTGCACGGAGCCAACGACACTGCATTATACACTTAAAAATTAAGAGGGTGAACTTACGCTAGGTGTTTTTATCCTAATGAAACAAAAAGTAATACATAACAGTAAGACCAACGAACTTTTATTGAGTTTTTGCCGTAGCAAGCTGCGGTCCACACCCGTGGAGGAGTCTGATTTCAGAAACCCGCCGTGCTACCCTGCCTTCCTCATTCACGTCATGCTGACTCCCTCTTACATCAAATCCATTGAAATAGAGGCTCCCTTCTGGAGCAAGTCTCCAGCAGACCTAGCATCAGATGCATTTAGGAGACAGAGATTTCACTTCCTTTACTCCAGGAAGAAAAGGCTGACAAATCAGTAAGCAAACCATTATCACTTAGTTTAAAGGTTAAAGGAAGTATGTACGTATGTTTTATGTATATAAAAATAGCCTCAAAGATGAGCAATGGCCCCAGGGTGAGAGTTCAATTAGTTAAAAAAAAGATAACTTATAGCCTCATTTTCCATTTTCTGTTTAGGTAAACCTTTTATCCAACAGTAGTTTTAGGGAGCTATTTCTACGTCAGGGCCCTTGTTCCCCTAAAACACGTGTCTGTGTCTGCCATCTCCTGATCAGTAAAATGGAATAGACAAGATAGCCCCGGAGTCCCCTCACGACTTTAAATTCAGAGTTTATACACATTCAACCTGTCTCTGTCTTCAAACATGTTCTTTGGGTGTTTTGCCCTAGAATCTCTTGTGGTTGACCTATGGTGCATCTTGCACAGACCTTGCTGTCCTACATTCATTCCATGTTTTCCTGGGGCTACACCCGTCTCGGACGGGCTTCTCCTTGTTTAAAGCTGATGTCTTTCCTCCTCTCACAAAGTTACTGCTGTTGAGTCCCTCATATGGCCCCCAGACAAACAGAAACAACTGCAGGTCACAGAGTGAGAGAGGAAACAAAACTTGTCATCAGGCAGCTGTAGCGAAACCACATTTTAAGAATATCCAACAAACAAGATTGATCCCAAGTAGATGATAGGTGAACAGCTGCCTTTTAATATACCCACAACCGTGAGAGTTCTGAATGTTTAGTCATTATGCTGAGCCTTTCTTTTGTATTTGTGTCTATGAGTGTAGAGCAGCAGCAGCAGCAGCAGCAGCAGAAGCAGCAATAAAATTGGAATGCCTTATGTGCTGTATGATAAATGAGTAAAAAAACAAGAAGCAAATGAAGAGCCACTTCTACCAGGGGGAGGGTGGTAGGGTGAAAAGGGGCTTTGGAAGCCCTCTGACCAGATCTGAATATTATCTCTGCGAGTAGCTAGCTCTGCAACTTTGCATTAAGTTACTTCCACTCCGTGGGCATCAGTTTCCCTATCACTGGAATGAAGATAATACTACAGTTAGCACTCAGGAGTCACTCCCTACACATCCATTTCCCTGCCCTCACCTTCCTCCCCCTCAGATTCCAGAGGGTCACTACTCTAGCAGCAGCTCAGAAAACGACCTGGTAGAAACCAGGGGACTTCTATTACTATTAGTAATGAATCAGCATAATGAACTGACATCTGTATTGTAATAATGCATTCAGAATTGGATTTATAAGGTACCAAAAAAGCAAGCATAGTATTAATCATGCAAAGGTGTCATCTGCGGTATTCATATTCATAGACACCTGCCATATTTCCTGGTAGTCTTCTCAAAAACACCTATCATAGAAATAAAATTAAAATAGTATGAACAGTGAAAATAACAGGGCTGAAAGGCCAAACAATGCAACATACAGATGATGTATTATAGATTGTACACTTGAAACTCATATCATTTTATTAAGCAATGTCTCCCCAATAAATTTAATAAAATTTTTAAAAAGGCCAAAGTGATAATTGAAGATATAATTCTTGCTATCGATAACAACCCACATAAGTGCTCTGAATCTCCAAGCTTCTGGAATGTATTTCCGGGACATTACTGAGTAACACTAGCACAAGGGAGGGTACAGCATGGACATTCCTAAGAGTGTCAAGCCCAGAAACACCTTCTGAACACATTTCTTTAAGAATCTGTGGTAACTGGACTAATGCGTCACCCTGAGTTTACAGATGTTTAAGTCAATCTCTTCCTCTGTGATAGTACATATATAGTGGGAGACTAGTTAAGGTATGTGAGAATAACTTTTCAAATACAGTTTTATAGGGGTCAGTAGTATCTGGAGAAGGTACTTATTCTGTAACAATACATACAGCTACTTATTGAATGCTTTGATGCACTATCGGAGGTAGCACATGGCATGACAGCCGCCAGCTTGGATGCTGGGCTGATACCCCTGGGTTCAAATCTCATCTCTTCTGTGACCCTGATACAGTTACGTAAATGATGCTCTGTGTTTTCATCTATAGAATGGGTGAATATTTCATCTAATAAGAGAGTAGTTGCGAGGATTCAATGTGATAATACAAATAAAACTTCTGGTTCAGCACTTCACACACAGTCACGTCCTGAGGATTATAAACCTCACGATAACCCACAGGTACATATTATCATCTTTATGTCACAGATAAGCAAACTGAAGTTCAAAGAAGTTGGAATAACCTGTCCCAGGCCATGCAATGGACAGGGCTAAGATTTAAGCTAAGGATTACCTGACTCCAAAGCTTGCCCAGCAAGCCTACTTCAAACAAGTGAATGCACAATAGTTTTACACGTACTATTTCAAATATTTTCCACGTGTTTGGATGAGGTAAGAAAAAAAAGTTTAATTT
This sequence comes from Micronycteris hirsuta, assembly GCA_004026765.1. NCBI lineage: Eukaryota > Metazoa > Chordata > Mammalia > Chiroptera > Phyllostomidae > Micronycteris > Micronycteris hirsuta. The sequence continues at coordinate 23,621 of PVJI01004676.1, read as the reverse complement.
GGCAAAACCTACTAAATCCAATGGTTCTAGGAAAATTAATCATCATTATCATCACCATCATCATCATGCTCTAGAAACGAAGCATTAGAGGAGTTCCAGATAAAGGTCAGAAGGAAAAACAAAACAGAACAAAAACCCAACCCAAACCAACCCAAACCAAACCAAAACAACGAAGCAGCAGCAGGTTATGACACTCGGGTCACCCTGCTCCAGGACATCAGGGGCACAGGCCCAAGCTCTTCCCCTGGCACGCCCTGGGGCAGCCTTCCTCTCAAGTCCTCTGCTAGAGAAACGCAGAGAGGCTCCCGGCACCGTGAGTTTGTCTGCTCACGCTCTCTGTGCCACGCTGAGGAGCCGGCATATTACTGCCAGCTGCCTGCAAAAGCCGGGGTGCCTGCTGAATTTCTCTTCCTTCCCCCTCCCCCACAACACAAACACACAGTGGCTGAAGGCTTGGAGAAACAGTATTCATTCCGCCAGGGGGAGCAGAATTTTTCTAGACACATGCAATGAACTTTTAGGAGCAGAATAACAAGACTTGGCTGGGCTTATATGGGAATCCCTCCACACCTGTGAGGTTGCGCATGTGCATGTATATACAGACCATTAGCAAAAGCTCATTATCTGGGGCACTCAGGATGTTACTAGCACAATGAAAGACCCCTTGGCGTGAACATGGAGTTGCCCTTGCACCCTGCTCCCTGCTTGTTACAGGAACATTAGTCTCTGTTGGCCTTTAGTGAGTCTAGGTTAGTCTGGTAAAACTGGGCATGGTGTGAAGTGGGAAGGTAAAGAACAGATGGAGTGGAAGGATAAGAAGAATGGAGGATGCACATTTTTCTCCTGCCTTGAGTTACCTTACTAAGTTGAAGGCAAGTCTACCAAAAATTGGATGGCTTTGGGAACCACTGAAAAATTAAAATCCCCCTTTCCACCTTGCTAGTTAAATTTCAGCAAGTTCTGCCTTGGTCCTCAAAATGTCCTTAATTTTTCTGCTTTTTTTGGCTTTTTTTTTTTTCAGTCTGGATGAGGCAGAGAAGAGAGTGGGAGGGAAGGAGCGGGGGTTGGGAGCAGAGGTTTAACAAAGGATCACTTTAACAGAAACTACTGAGTAATCGCTCTGTCCTGGGCCAAGAACAACATCGGCTCAATGTCGGCAATTAGAATCAGGTCAGGGGCGCCCCAGAGCCAGTGGAGCCCTCCTCACAGACCCCAGCACGGAGGGCCACTCACGCTGATGTCACTGGCAGTCACTGGTGCCCAAGAAAGGCCCGCGACTCAGCTCAAAGAGAACTTTCTAACCTTGTCCTTTGGGAGCAGGAAGCCAGCGTGAGAAGGAAGTGGGAAGCAATGAGGAAAACTAGGCAGGAGACACACAAAGGGACATATCAACCACCCCTGGTCCCCAACCATCCCAAAACTCATTTGAAATGAGTCCATGTATATAACGGCCCTGGAGGAGTGCGTGTACCACAGTAAGTGCGTGCTGAGTGTTGGCTATTACTGCTACAACGAAGAGGGAGGAATCTGTCCCATGACTTATCTCTCGTCCACTATGAAACAGACCCTGGGAGCAGCGGTTGCTGAGCACCATGTACCCTGATAAAAAGAGTGAGCAAGATTTTCAAGCATGGAAAACTTATTTATAAGGGACTATAGTAGATGGAGTGCGAAAGATAGAAACAAAGTTCCTATAAAAAACGATTGCCAAAATTTTATAAGGGCAACATTAAGTTTTACCATATCCAGTCTCCCTTCCAAAGGACAGAAAACACATAACAAAGGAGACATTTCTCATCTATTTTCCCTCGAGCTCAATGGTTCTCAAAGTGTGAGACCCAGAGGAGCAGCCTTAATATCACCCAGGAACTTAGAAACTGAAATAAGTGAGCCCTGTCCCAAATACTGACTCATAAATGGGGTCAAGGAAGCAAATGGTGTTTTAACAGGCCCTCGCGGGGTTCTGTTGCTCAGAACCAGGGGTCTACAAACTGGGGCTTGAAGGCCAATGCAGCCTCCTGCCGGCTTTTGTGAAGAAAGTTTTATTGGAACACGGCCACACGCATTTATCCACAGATTTCCTATGGCTGCTTCCCTCTCCGATGGCAGAGGTGCGCAGTTGCCACAGAGACAGTATCTATGGCTCCAATGCTTCCTGCATGGCCATTTACAGAGTCAGGTGTGCCCACCTCTGCTCTGACTTAGAATAGTGTCTTTTTCTGTAAAATAGAATCTTTAATAAATATATATTTTTTCCATTACCATTTAGTCCTCTTATACTCTCCTCCCCACGGCAACCGCCACACTGCTGTCCGTGGCCATGAGCCCTTTTTCCTTTTTGCTCCATCCCTCCAGCCCCTAACCTCCCCACCCCCATGAGCTGTCATCTGTTCGCCATCTATGAATCTGTCTCTGTTTTGCATGTTAGTTCAGTTTAGAACAATGTCTTAAAAAAAACTGTCAGTTTGATCCATCAGTGTGTAAAAGCTCATAATTTCAACTTTGTCTTTTGTTTATCATGCTCTCTATCAAATGGACTGGATCACGCCTATTCCTCTGCACCTCTGTCCCCGGAAACCTTTGCCAGTGGCTCTGGGTGACATTCCTCTCCCACACCCATGTTAGAGGACCAGCTTTTGGTAGGGGTTGATTCAGTCCATGACAGTTTTCTAGATTTATGAGTGAAATGATAGACTGAGATGAAGATCAAAGCTTACTCCGCATGAATGGTTAGAGACGCCCATTTCCAAACTCATATCCTGAATCAGAGTGTGCCTGTGCCTCCTTGAAAATAACACCTTCAAAAAGCTGGCTATCTATGTGCATAAAGGATGGAGAACTGCCTCTGCACGTCATGCAAGAAAGGCTGCAAGACAGTTCCCAAAACATTTTTAGGAGATCACTATGAAAGGCACCATTCATGTACTCGATAATAAATATAAAGTCCTCTTTAATGTCCTATTCCATAAACAGGTCTCTCCTGTAGAAGAATGCTAGATAAATCAGATTTCAGCTCTACCACTGCTCTTAAACAAGCAATTAACCAAATTATTAGCTATATCAATGGCTACGTACACTTAAGTAAAATGAATCCAAAGCATAAGAAGTTCATCAGAAAAACAATCTCTTCTAAAAGTTAACCCAAGAACAGAAGTACAGGACATACTGAGAATGCAAACCACATTTCAATCAACAATTCACTTGTAATTATAGCATTCAGGTCTAGCACAGTCATAAGGTAAGCTAAAAACAGAGGCTTAAAACTCAGTAGGGCTTTGTTCCTTTTGTGAAGTAATTCTTGTCCCCTGAAATAAATGGCCCTAAGTTACTAAATATTCCTAATGTTAGAATACTTAATATCAATTAGACTTCAGCCAAGATGGAGGTGTAAGTAGATACACTTTGCCTCCTCGCACTACCAAAAGGACAACAACAAATTTAAAAACAAAAAATAATCAGAACTACCAGAATATTGAACTGTATGGAGGTCTGACAGCCAAGGGGTAAAGAAGAAACGTTCATCCAGACGGGTAGCAGGGGTGGAGAGGGGCAACTAGGGCAGAGAGGATGTGTGGCAAGGCAGCAGCTGTCAGACTGAGCATTCCCACATTTGCGTGCGGATAAACCAGGAGGAACAACTGGGGAGCAAGACAGACTGAGCAACCCAGGGTTCCAGCACGGGGAAATAAAGCATCAAAATCTCTGACTGAAAAAACCTGTGGGGGTTATGGCAGCAGGAGAAACTCCCAGCCTCACAGGAGAGTTTGTTGGAAACACTCACAGGGTCCTAAAATGTACACTAGCCCACCGACCTGTAATCAACACCAGAAGGACCCAGTTTGCTTGTGGATAGCGGGGGAAGTGACTGAAAGCCTGCGAGAGCTGAGCAAGTGGCACTGTTTCCTCTCTGACCCCTCCTCCACATACAGCGGAACAACACATTGTCATGAGTCGCCCTGCCCTGGTGAATATCTAAGGTTCTGCCCCTTACGACACAGCTGCATGGAGACAAAGAAATATGGCGCAAATAAAAGAACAGATCAAAGATCCAAAAATAGAAGTGATGAAGAGATAGCCAAACTATCAGATGCAGAGTTCAAAACACTGGTAATCAGGATGCTCACAGAAATGGTTGAGTATGGTGGCAAAATACAGGGAAAAGTGAAGGCTATGCGAAGTGAAATAAAGAAAAATATTACAGGAACTGACAGTGAAGGGAAGGAAACCGGGACTCAAATCAATGGTTTGGAGCAGAAGGAAGAAATAAACATTCAACCAGAACAGAATGAAGAAATATGAATTCAAAAAAAAAAAAAAAATGAGGAGAGGCTTAGGAACCTCCAGGACATCTTTAAATGTCCCAACATCTGAGTCATAGGGGTACCAGAAGAAGAAAAGGAAGACCGAGGGATTAAAAACTTACTTGAACAAATAATGAAGGAGAACTTCCCCAAGCTGGTGAAGGAAATAGACTTCCAGGAAGTCCAGGAAGCTCAGAGAGTCCCAAAGAAGATGGACCCAAATAGGAACACACCAAGGTACATCATAATTACATTATCCAAGATTAACGAGAAGGAGAGAATCTTAGAAGCAGCAAGAGAAAAGGAGACAGTTACCTACAAAGGAATTCCCGTAAGACTGTCAGCTGATTTCTCAAAAGAATCCTTACAGGTAAGAAGGGACTGGAAAGAAGTATTTGAAGTCATGAAAGGCAAGGACCTACATTCAAGATCACTCTATCCAGCAAAGCTATTATTTAGAATGGAAGGGCAGATAAAGTGCTTCCCAGATAAGGTCAAGTTAAAGGAGTTCATCATCACCAAGCCCTTATTATATGAAATGTAAAGGGACTTATCTAAGAAAAAGAAGATGATCAAAAATATGAACAGTAAAATGACAACAAACTCAGAACTAACAACAACTGAACCTAAAACAAAAACAAAAACAAACTAAGCAAACAAGTAGAACAGGAACAGAATCACAGAAATGGAGATCACATGGAGGGTTATCAGTGGGGAGAGGGAGGGGAGAGAATGGGGGAAAAGGTACAGGGAATAAGTAGTGTAATTGGTAGGTGCAAAATAGACAGGGGGAGGGTAAAAATAGTATAGGAAATGGAGAAGCCAAAGAACGTATATGTACGACCCATAGACATGAACTAAGCGGGGGGAATGCTGGTGGGAGGGGGGTGCAGGCCAGAGGGGATAAAGAGGAGAAAAAAATGGGACAACTGTAATAGCATAATCAATAAAATGTATTAAAAAATAAAGATAAAACAACAACAAAAAACACTTAATATCTTTATTCTTTTTTTCTCTTTTATTGAATTTGTTGGGGTGACACTGGTTAATAAAATTATACAGGTTTTTGGGGTGTACGATTCTATAATTATGCGTATATCCTACTGCGTGTTCCCCACCCGAAGTCAAGTCCCCTTCCATCGCCATTTACCCCGCCACGTCCTCTCCTATCTCCTCCCGCCCCTCATCCCCCCGGTAATCGCCACACCGCTGTCTGTGTCTAGGAGGTTTTGTCCTCAATCCCTTCACGTTTTTCACACAAGAACATTTAATATCTTATTTTCTATTTTATTAGTTGCAAACTCTTCAAGCTAACAGAATTTAGTTTCTTTAGCTCTCTCCCACAGTCCCAGAACTTCACCCTTCCTCATTTTTACCTAAATAAAACTGTGGATTAGAAGAACGGGGAAGAAATAAAATGATGTATAAACATATATAAAATTGTGATGAATGATTTTCTGTTCCCTCTCCAGGAGACACGAGACAACTCCCTTCTTGGGAGTTCTGACTCCTCCCTAAGACAGATATTCTGATAGATTCTAAAAAACATATTTTCCATACACTTCATAGTTCAGTGGAGCTAAACCAGTATAATCCTCAGTGGAAAAAAAAAATCGACACAAGAATAGTCGTCCTCTGCATTTTCAAAGGAATGTGAGTTGCTGAAAGCTAATCAAAAGACTGAGGAGGACTTAAAAATAAGCAGTTTCTAAAAGTGAAATGACATCAGCAAAACTGTGTTTTCTTCTTCAAAAGTTCGATGCCCCACAAGCATCTCCTTTAAAAAAAAAAATTACCTGCCATTCTCAAGGTATGGAAGCATCAAAAATGATAAAGAACCAACTGTCTAGACAGACTAGGCCGTAGATTATACTCACAGATTAAAAATAAGGCTACGTATTGTACCTCCACTATCTAGCATCCGATTTAGTTGGCGTGCTCAAGTATTCTGAATGATGTCAGAGTTTAGAAATTTAAAGTTTTTAAAAATCTGCACAGATTTAAAAAACTATCAAAGATGCGCAATTATATCTACAACTGTAAACACGTAAATCGGCTTAAGTGCCTCTACTACCCATTAGGCTTTCTAAAGAAGAACATTTCCCCCTGACAAAAGGCAGTGTGGCAATCAAAACGAGATGCTACGTTCCATATTTTCCAGATGAGAAGTCTGGATATTTCTCCAGTAAAAGTGACCTAACAAATGACTTCACAAAAGCCTGCATTTTGAACTTCTCAATTACAAGGAATTAATATAATATACAGAGTACTCCATCACAGATAAAGATGGCCAAGTGCTGAGTCATGTTGAAATAATAAATATGTCTGAACCTGGACAGTAGTTGAAAAGATAAGTAGGGAGCATAATAATAATTATTTTATCTAGAAGAAAAAACTTTGGTAAATGCTGCCTTAGCCCTAGAGAGAATATTAATTTTGCACAAACTAATGCACACTATATTTTTATAAGAGCAAATGACAGGAGATTAAGCTGATACAAGACATTTCTTTACAGAACCAAAAGTCAGGGAAGCTCACAGAATCAATCCTGATTCAGCCCAAGAGAACATGCAGAAGAGGGTAAGGGATTCTTATGATAATCCTGACTCATAAAAGAAAATTCACTCTTTGTGGCCTGACTTTTTTGTGAAGCCACCCTTTCTCTGTAAGTGGGGCCATACCGATACACAGGTGCAATGTACTGAGACAGATCCCTCACACACACTCAGGAGAATTCCTGTCATTCCACAGACCACGAGTAGAGAACCAACATTTCACCAGAGCATAAGCTCCGTGACAGCAAGGGTTTTGAGTACATCGTTATATGTTGGTGTGCATTGTTTGGAGGACAAACTAGCAAACCGTGAGACCAACAACTTAACTTATGACCATTTCCTCCAAGAACCTAAAAATGATTTGTTCCTTGACAATCTTGGTAGGCCATGAAGGATGAACAGGTGCTTATGAAATCCAAGTCACTGAAGGCAAGGGGAGTGCATTTAGAAAGAGATTTCTTTTAATGCTAGCTTTTAGGTGTCTGAGTTAGACCCTCTGGGAAGTTACTGGACTAAGGTCGTACAATGGAAGGGTGAATACTACTACAGAGATTTTTGTGGAGAAACATTCACGTGGAAGAATGGCAGAACTGGTTCAGCACCACTTTACAGCAAAGCCAATGTCATGGTTTCAGAACACTTCTTCCCTGAGAGTAGCTTCCCCAAGAACCATCCAAGCCATGGTGGTGTGGGCAAACTTTGGTAAACTGTATTCCTCCTATTTCCCACTGGCCTTACTACTGTTATTATTACCAAGAGAAGGAAGATACCAGTACTTGGGAAAGTCTTATCCTGAATTACCTGGTGCCGGGCTCGACTCTGGTCCAGAAGTTGCCGGGACTGAAGTTTCTGCTGTTCCAGTTGCTGCAGAGCGAAGTGGAGCTGGTAACTGCCGGCTGTGGGGTGGTACTTGTGCTGGGGGGCCACGCCCGTGGCCCTGCTGTAGGCGCTGCTCTCCACCTCTCCCTCCCAGGCAAAGCCCCCTATCTGGAGGCTCCTGGAGGGAAAAGAAAGCAGATTTCTTAGGCTGTGTGAACAAATTAAAAAAGAGAAGTACCTCAGGTATTGTTCCTTTACAGAACTAAACACAGTTTGAATGGCAGATCTATCTGTGTGCTAAATCACCTGACCTGCCCACTAAACTGCGAACACAAAGCCAGGGGCTGCTCTGCTCCCCATTCCGTGTGCAGCTCTCGTAGGCCTGGCACGTGGCCAGTGCTCAATAAATGTCTGCTGAATGTGAAATAAATAGCAAATGCACTTTCCTCAACAAAATATTAACAAACCTGATTCAACAATACCTTAAAAAGATAATACACCATGATTAAGTGGGGTTTGTTCCAGGGATGCAAGGTTGGCACAGTATCTGCCAATCGATAAACATGATACACCACATAAACAAAGTGAAGAATAAAAACCACATGAGCATATCAATTGATGCAGAAAAAGCATTAGATAAACTCCAGCGCTCATTTATGATTAAAAAAACTCTCAGCAAAGTGGGAATAGAGATAGCACATCTCAATGTAATAAAGGCCATATATGGCAAACCCACAGCCAACATCATCATGCCCAATGGGCAAAAACTGCAAGTGTTGCCCTTAAGATTGGGAACAAGACAGGAATGTCTGCTTTCACCATTTTTATTCAACATAGTATTGGAAGTCCTAGCCTCAGCAATCAGACAAGAAGAAGAAATAAAAGGCATCCAAAGTGGAAAGGAAAAAGTAAACATCATTATTTGCAGATGACATGATACTGTATTATAAAGAACTCTAAGGATTCCACCAAAAAGCTACTGGAACTGACAAATGAATAGAGTACAGGATTCAAAATAAATATCCAGAAATCAGTTGCATTATTTACACCAATGAACTATCAGAAAGGGAAACTAAGAAAACAATCCCATTTACAACTGCATCAAAAATAAATAAATTTAAACAAGGGTGTAAAAGACCTATACTTGGAAAATTATAAGACACTGAAGAAAGAAATTGAAGAAGACACAAATAAGTGGAAATATATATGGTGTTCATGGATAGGAAGAATGAACATGTTAAAATGTCCATACTACCCAAAGCAATCTATAATTCACCACAATTCCTATCACGATGCCAATGCTGTATTTCACAGAACTAGAATATTCCAAAAATTTATATGGAACCACAAAAGACCCTGAATAGGAATTATGCTACCTGATATCAAAATATACAACAAGGCCATAGTAATCAAAACAGCATGGTACTGGGATCAAAACAGACACAGATCAATGGAACAGAATAGAGAGCCCAGAAACAAGCCCATGCTTTCATGGTCAATTAAATATTTGACAAAGAGGGTAAGAATATACAATGGGATAAAGACAATCTATTCAATAAATGGTGATGGGAAAACTGGACTTGCAAAAATATGAAACTAGACCTCCTTCTTATACTATACACAAGGATGAATTCAAAATGGATTAAAGACTTAAATGTTAGACTCAAAACTGTAAATAGCCTAGATGAAAACATAGGCAGTAAAATCTTGGACATTGCTCACAGCAATGTTTTTCTTTCTGATATATTGCCTTGGGCAAGGGAAACAAAAGAAAAACTAAACAAATGGGTCTACATCAAACTAAAAAGTGTTTGCATTGCAAAGGAAACCATCAACCCAATGAACGGGGGAACATATTCACCAATGGTATATCTGGTAAGGATATTTGGATATTGAAGTTAATATCCAAAATTTATAAAGATCTTACAAAACTCAACACCAAAAAATCCCCCAAACTATCCAATTAAAAAACAGGCAAAGGACCTGGATAGATGCTTCTTGAAAGGGACATACAGCTAGCCAACAGACCTATGAAAAAATGCTCAACATCATTAATTATCAGAGAAATGTAAACTAAAACAAGATATCGCCTGCACCTGCCAGAATGGCTATCATCAATAAATCAACAAATAAATAAATGTTAGTTAGAATGTGAAATGTTGGTGGGGATGCAGATGGGCGCAGCTACATTGGAAAGCAGTATGGGGTTACCTCAAAAAATTAAAAATGGAACTGGTCTTATAACCCAGTGATTCCACTTCTGGGAATATATCCGGAAAAAACCCAAAACACTACTTTGCAAGAATATACGCATTCCTATCTTCACTGCAGCATTTTTTACAACAGCCGAGATGTGGAAGCATTCTAAGTGCCCATCAGTGATGAACGGATAAAAACACTGTGGAACATTTACACAGTGGAAAACTACTCACCCTCTGTGATAGCACGGACCTGGAGAGTATTATGCTAAGTGAAATAAGCCAGTCAGAGAAAGACAATACCATATGATCTCACTTATATGTGGCATCTAATAAACTAACAAACAAAATAGAAACAGACCCAAAGATGCAGAGGACAGACAGACTGACAGCTGTCACAGAGGACTGAGTTGAAGGGTTGGGTGAAAAAGGTGACAAGGTCAAACAAAGAAATAAAAACGACAGTACGGTGATTACCAGAGGGAAGTGGGGGAGGCAGACGAGGGTAACGGGATAAAGTGGTTATGGAAGGAGACTTGACTGGGGTGGTGAACACACTGCAATATACAGATGATGTAATATAGAATGCACACCTGAAACCTGTATAATTTTATTAACCAATGTCACTCCAATAAATTCAATAAAATTTTTTAAAAGAACGGTAAATTTTATGTTACGTATATTTTACCACAAAAAATTTAAAAAGGTCCCCCTTTATTTTAGAAGTCTCATTTGACAGTTCTGCCACTTCCTTAACGCTTTTATTCTCTGAACCATCTTTAGCTTTCCTGTATGTTTTTTTTCCTTTTCAAGGACAGTTACCAGAAAATTGCTCACAGAAGAAACATTAAAATCTCACCGTGAACAACTGGACCCCAAACCCTGGTTAATGGAGTGCACAAAAATGAAAACAGTGCCCAACCTAACGGATGAATAGTGATTTCGGTCACTGCCTTCTTTCCTTGGCAAATGCCCTTTGGTAGTAGTGTCATTTCGATGGCAGACTTTCCTGAGTCCTGACCTGCGGCCTGCCCTCTTACTCAGAGCCCGGGTCCCAACAGCCCAGACGGAGATGGGCAGGAAGGTGCACAGTGGAATGCCTGCTGCGTCCAGAAGCCCAGGCTCCTTTCTTTGCCTCCCTCATATCTTGGTCTCTGCTTCGGCCTCCCTGCCTCTCACAGAGATTTCCAAAGACCTGGCTGAGAGAAGGTCCATGCAGTGTATTGTGAAGGCCCCGGAGAAAGGCTCTCTGCTCACATAACCTCACTGCGCCGGTGTCACAGCCCTTGGTCATCTCCTCCCACCGCATGGCTCCCGTAGCTCCCGCGGCTCAGTCGCACGATCCCACTCTTCCAGCTAATTTTGGAGAACAGTACCCCAAAACCTCGGAGCTTATTTAATAAGTTTCTTGAGTATGGCACTTGATCTTCAGTGATCCCTCTTGAAATGCTTTCATGTGCAAACTGTTACACAGTTAAAAAAAAAAACCATGATCTTTCCCAAGGTGCTCCTGGAGGTCTGAAGAAATGTGGCCACCAACGACTGAATACAAGTATGCTCTTAAATCCGTGGATAAAATGCTAACCTTATTCACAAAGAGAAGTGCTCTGCAAGAGTCAAACAGGAGTTACAGGGTTAGGAAAAGAGGGGCCAGAGAAACTTGTTAACTTTCATCAGTGAGGGAAGAGGTGAGCTTACTGGAGGGTAACTTGCAAGACATGCCTGAATGGCCGGGAAGACTCCGAGGAGACAGAGGGGCAGAGGAGAAAGGAATCGGGTACAAACGAAGGGAAGGTTCGAGGCAGAGTGGGCTGACCAGATGAACAAATGAACACAAGGCAAGAGGCAGACGAAACCGCAGGCACTGCCTGGCTGAATAACCTTGAGATTGCCGTACCAACGAGGGCAGGAATTTAAATCTAGAGTAAAACTATTATTTATGGTAACTGCACCAAAGGTCAGAAAATCCATCGACTGTTCTTCTGTTTCCACTCCTGGCTCAAGAGGTTCTGGCCGCGGGCGCTATCTAGACTCAGGGATTAGATAGTAAAGGGCTTATGCCACCATGTAGCTTATATCAGGTTTCACCTCACTGGCTAGCTAGGCTGGTTTTATTTCCACAAACTACTTTAATAACAAATAACCTTACAATGCATTTACTTTAATGTCTTCTCACCATATTTCAGACATCAGAGTATAACTAGGCCTCCTCATTTGGAGACGAACAGGGACAGATTCTCAGGTGTATGTATGCAAAGCAGACGCGCGTGGAAGCGAGGGGCAGGCCAGGCAGCAAGAGATCGAATAAGGGGCTTCGGATACGAGGAGGTTTATTCACCCAACTGTACACATAATGAACAGACTGCAACATCATAAACTTTTACAGTGAAAGCTGTTTTTAATCTCATCCGTAACGTAAGCCCCAGTCTCCAAATCACAAAAGGAAGTTTCTCAAGCGAGTTGAAGCTTTTAGCAAAGAGGCAGGAATTTTTATAGCGCAGCGCTGGGTGGGGACAATGTCAGACAACGTGGGAAGCGCCACGAGAAGCCTGCTCGCTCTGAATTACAGCGGGTGTCACGGGACCACGGGGTCTCGCAGTTAAAGCACAAGCCTTCGGGGTGCGCAGCGTGCACATGCTGCGAGTGGCTGACACAGAGGGCCAGCGCGCTCGCGCTGGGGCCGGGCCTGAGGTTGTGCATCTGCGCATCGCCCTCTCGAGCATCTAACAGGGTCCTTTGCCACCCAAAAATCCATCCCGCGTTCCGGACCTCAATCCCAAAATTCCATCCCACTCTCTTCAACCTTAATTCATTCTAGTTTGCTACTCATCCATTTTCTGCCCCCATTGAAATGTTGAGATTCATTCAATTATTCTCCTAAAATTGGGGTTGCAGTCTAATATCCTCTTGGCATTTACTCTTTCCACAATACTAAAATATAATATTGTACATATTCCCGGTATGTAACTTCTAATAGTTTTATATCATTTCTAGAATGCAGTACACAGGGCCAAGTCAGTTAGCTACGGCACTGTTTAACATTCGATTCAGATTCAGAGACTCAAAGTGAACTAGGCTGTACTTCGCCTTTACTGCACACGTAGCCAACGGGCAGCACTATGGTAAGTGTTTCTGACTACCACATTCTCACTGGCATATTCATTCAGAAGTTCCTCTTGCTTTCTCTGTTACACTATTTTTCGCCATTACTGCCTTTCTGGAAGACAACACCAGCCTCTAGCCAATGCACGCTCCAGGGCTATGCTTCTCCCTCTGCTTTCATACTTGGTCCAGCCCACGGACGTTGGTTCTAGGGAAATTGGAGGCACTATGGAAAATGCACTGGTCTTTAGCAAAGCAAAATTTGCTCGGCAGGCTGTTGCACTGAACGTAAAGAAATGCTTTCAGGGTCAAGATTTCCTGGGGATGATGTGATGTTACAAGAATGCAGGGTAGGGATGAGGCAGAGGAATGTGACAGTTGTACAGAGTACGATTCTGCAGTCCAGCCTCCTCCACCCAATCCCAGCAAAACCGGGGCTGCCATGTGCAGGGACTCCCCACCCTTCTTCAGGGTATTGGGGAGTGCGTGGGTGTGCTTTCAATCGTCTTACTAATGGCTTTGGGGGGGGCTACTGACATTTGATTGGTGGAGGTCAAGGGTGCTACATGTCTAGAAATGAAAGGAAGATCCCTATACTAGGAAAAATATGTGCTGCTCAAAATGCCAATGGTGCTAGCCCCAGCTAGCTCAGTTAGAGTGGTTGTATTGGTGTCCCAAGACACAAACGCTGCAGGTTCAAACCTCGGTCAGGGCACATATAAGAATCAACCAATGCATGCATACATAAGTGGAACAACAAAGTGATGTCTCTCTCTCTCTTCCTATAATCAATAATTTTTTTTGATTTATTGTGTCTTGACTGTTGTGGCTCAGTGGATTGAGCACCAGCCTGCAACCCAAGAGGCTGCTGGTTCGATTCCCAGTCAGAACCCGTGCCTGCACTGTGGGCCAGGTCCCCAACTGGGGGTGTACAAGAGGCAACCAATGGATGTCTCCCTCGCGCATGGATGCTTCTTTCCCTGTCTTTCTCCCTGCCTTCCCCTCTCTCCAAAAATAAATAAATCTTAAAAAAAAAAAAAAAAACCCAATGGTGCTTCTAAAGAAAAACACCATAAGGCCATGAAGGAAGTGCCTTCTGAAGAGAATCTTACTATTTCTGCACAAGAAAGAATAGACACCCATTTCCAACGCACTTTATAGACTGTGTAGCTGTTTAGGGCAGCAGAGGCTACATATTATTCATCTATATTCTCAACCTTAACAAAGCAGTCACAGCACACAGTGAGCTCTGCAAAGGTGCTACCCGCGCGGAGTCCTGGGTGACAGAGGGCTCCCATGAGCAGTGCAGGGCAGTGCGGACCGGAATAAGAGACACACAATCAGAGGGGCATCGCGCAATGCGGTGGGGGCCTCCCTCGGCTTTGGGGGTATTTCCTTGGTTTTGGGGTGTTAATAGATAATACTGAAACCAACTACTAATGAGTCTTAAGACTTGCTGTTGGTAACTGGTGACTGGGAACAGGGATAGCTAGCCGAACAAAACCTGCCCCCCAAATGATTTAAGTGGAATGAGTTGGATGGACCCGCCAAGAGATTTTAGGCTCATGGTGACAGATGCCTTGCTTCCTATGAGAATTTTAGTGCTGGAATGTGTTTTTAAAATGACCTCTGAAAATGGCTGGTGCCAAAGACCAAAATTTATTTTTTACCTTACCTCAATCTGCTAATTGAGATAAGATTATATACTTCTACCTTTTCTGTTTTGAAGCTATGAGGGTATGCTGAGATGGCTCTTTTGCAGGAAGAGCTAAAGTACAATAGAGGCAGTGTTAAAGACACTGAAACGCTCGGAAGTTATCTGGAAAAACCATGTGAACTTCTGATGACCTTTGTGCCAGGTCACAAACACAGAACTATATGAAATTATAAATTGAAGCTGATCTTTCTACTTGTGAACAGGGCAAAAGGGCTTAAAAACCTTTAAAATTTTTGTTTATTTGAGAGGATGAAAGGCTCTTGGGAAAGGATTAAAGAAATAATCCAAGAGAGAAGGCAAAAAGAAATAAAAGGTTTCGGATGCTGGAAAGAAATAAAAACCAATGCAAAAGCTGGGCTAGTGACAGAATTCTGGAAGAAGAGCGGAGACCCATGCCCCTGGGTCTGGACCACAGGTTCTGAACTGATGACCCTTGGAACAAGCAGCAGCTCAGCTTAGTGACCTGGAGCTGGGCTCCTGAACAAGACAGCTAGGTTCAAATCCTGGCTCTGCAACTTAGGGCAACGTGATCTCTCTGTGCCTGGGTTTCCTCAGCTGTGAAATGGGAATAAAAATCAATCCCACCTCTCACAGGACAAGTCCAAGAATTAAATGTGATGATCCATGTAAAGTAATTGGCATAATGTCTGGCACGCATAACGGATGCTCAATAAATGTGAGCTGCTATTAAAATTCTTCCAATGAAAAGTGAATCCAAACCTTTGGGAAAATGACACTAAGGCACAGGTGTGAGCCAATCTATTTCTACTCAAGCTAGAGAACGCCCTAACCAAGGCAGGGAGCTGGCCCCGGGGGTGGGCTGGGGGGTGAGGATGTGCTAATAATGCTGATTACCAGGGAGGGTCAGGCAGAGGACGTGAGTTGAGCACTGACGAATGAGGGAGAGTAATCACACTCCTCCTCACCTCCAATTCTGTTATCAATAGTGGCTACATCCCCCTTCACCTTTTCAAAATGAAACAAAACAGAAGGAATCTTTTTTAAGAAGCAAAACAGTATGTCCTCAATACCTTAATCTGAGAAACACAAAATGACAGGCAAAAACCAAAAGTCACCTCTCTGTCATCCGACAACCAAAGCTGGCTCCACAAACCCTCTGTCGACAGTCTGACGTATGCACTTCCTCTGGGTGTACTTCCCTCACCCACAGTGATGCTGCACTATCTCCTGTAGAGTCTACTTTTTCTCACCTAACATGTCATGAAACTCCCCACAAGCTAGCACTGGTTCTTGGTAGCTCTGACTCTGCTGTCACCTTCTTTTACACTTAAAGCCGACCTAAACCCTTAAGCCTTCACACTTGAATTTTGGAAACCATGTGAACAGCTTTGTTTTTCCTTACTAAAGTCCATGAATTAGACTGTTTAAATCATTATAAATACTGATTGTTATCCGAGGTATTCAGTATTCCACCCTGCTCCATGTCGTCTGAAAACAGGGTTAGCATGTCTTCCAGCAATGGAAGCGCCCAGAATACAGTAGGCACTTAGATAAGTCTGAATGGGTAAACGAATTTTACTGATAAAAGTGGTGAACTAGTGAGCCCACGACAGAGTCCCAGAGATTTAATTCTCAAACCTACACTGATTCATTGTTTGGATTCAGTTGCCTATTTACTGACCTAATATTTCTAACAACAGTATTATTGGACTTTTATATTAGGACTTTTTTAGTCCCTGATCTTTTTTTACTAAAGTAATCCTGACACAAACAGCAGTACAGTGTTACTAGAGGGAAAGGGAGGTGGAGGAGAGAGAAGAGGGCATGGGGGGATAAAAGGTGACGGAAGGAGACTTGACTTGGGATGGTGAACACAATACAATATACAGATGATGTATTATAAAGCTGTACACCTGAAATCTATATAATTTTATTAACCAATGTCACCCCAATAAATTCAGTAAAAACTTCTTATAAAATAGGTTAGAATAAAATGAGTGCTCAATAAAAAAAATAAATAAATAAAGTAATGCTACCATGAAGGGAAATGAGGATTGGTCTAGCATGACTTATTTTTTTTCACGAATCAATGCTGGGTTCATGTGATTCCTCTTTCCTTCTCTGTGGGCTGCCAAATCATTACTTGGCTAATCTGTTAGATTTTGGCCTGAAACTGACATCTCAATTACCAGTTTATATATTCAGCATCTAATTTATTTCTACCTCTTCCCTTCCTCTCCCACTGTATGAGCATCCTCACTGCACATTAAATCATACACTGAATCACAAGCATGAAGACTAGAACCACAAATCACAAATTAGTAATCATAAGAGCAGCTTCTCTTTGGATATAGTAATTCAATTATTAAGTAGAGAAAATAAGATTGATTCATAGCTTGACTCTTGCGAGTTTCATTTTCCTTGAGGAATAAAGGGTTTGGATAGGACAAGGATGTGCCCTAAACTAAGAACCTAAATAAGGATGAGACTGTTTCCCAATGAACACCTGAAAAGCACACCTGTCTCCGATTATTTCTACACATCTTTACAGAAAAGTAGAAAGTGGAAGTGTGACAACAAATTAAAATCGACAGAAGCCCCCACCACCAAAAAAAGATGCGAGGATCGAGAGATTAAGAACATGCGTAGAATCCAAATAAGATAGATAACTTGAAATACATAATTACAAGTAATTGAGAGGGGAGCTTTCTGACTCTTGTTAGTAAGTGGAGACACAGGACGAAAAGAAGCAGTAGTGTTCACTGGAAAAAGTCTATGGGGAATACTTCGGCTAACTACTTTGATTTTATTCAATATTGTGTAACAATAACATGAATTTGGGAATAACACCCTGAGGTATCAGGTCAAAAAGCTAAGATCTGATACACCTGTCCTTTAAAAGTACAGTGAGCTCCCAGTCAGCTGGGTGTGACAGTGGACACAGAATGTGAACCAGACTTCCGCTGTCTCCAAACTTGTACCACTCCATGATTGATGGAATGATCCCCAGGAGGAGAAAATAAAGACAAAGTTGGATTTCTCAGTACATCTGGCAAAAACTCCAGGGGCGAGCTTTATGGAACACAAAGCTAGATATAAAACCAAACCTTTCCGAAGGTAAAGTTCAGAGCACTGTTCTAGAAGGCAACTTAGGATTCTGGGAGCCAGCCAATCATGCAGATGGAGACTCCTCGGCCCTTCACCTATTAGCGATCTTGGTCTGAAAAGGCAGAGTGCTCCTTAGCCTATTAACAAAAAATGTCTTTGATCTAGCTCTTTACTTTGGCATAACCAGCAAACCACATGAAGCCTCAAAATATGAACTAAAAAAGGAATGAGCAGAGTGACCTTTAAGAAAGCCAAGAGAGAACTCCCTGACACCCGTTCATTCAACAGTGAAGACTTTTAGCGAAGGCTGACTGATGCCTCCGGACAACGATGCAGGGATGCGCGCACAGCTGGCCCCTGTAAAACTGGCCCCCATCACCTGGCTCTCTCGCCCTGCAGAGATGAGCTGGGAAAAGCTTTGAAAATAAAAGTTAATGTGCAGATTGTCTAGGGCAGCTGCCAGGCTAGTTTCCAACTACTTTTACATCGAATTGAAGCTGGGTTCAAACCTCGTGCACACAAACAGCTTGGGAAGTACCACAAATTTAGAATTCCTGCCTCATCGCACCGGTTAGGCTCTTCTAGTCAGTCTCTCCTCTTTTCCCCAGGAAGCAACGCAGCAGGCACCTGGGAGCAGTCAGCGCCTGCAGCTTGTCCGGCTGCAGTAACCTGCCTCTGCCCCCTTTCTTTAACTGGCCGAGGGAACCAGGAGACAGCTCCCAAAACTCCACCTTTCTTTCTTTCTCTTTCTTTGTTTTTGTAAAACCTTCTCCACTTATTATTTTTCTTTTCTTTATGAAGATTTTTCTTAATATAAAATAGGGAGATTACAAGACAAAATATTTTTTAAAAAGCCATTGGATCAAAGGAGGGGAAATAAAGTGCGCACTAGTGGGCAAGCCTTTTTCTTACTGCTGGGTGTGGGTTACGTTCAATGGAGAATCTATGGAACAAACCTTCATTGTACCCAGAACGGGCCTCTTAATCCCCACGTCCACAGCACGGCTACAAGGGCACACACTTCTGTTATGCCAAGACAAGACTACTAAAATTTGCTGTCCTCAAGATTTATTAGAGGGGCTCAGTCCAAAGTCACAGCTGTCGTGAAACACAGGCACCTGCCTCTGTCTGACAGGGTCAGACTGTCATCCTGGTCCTCAGCTGCCTGCACTGAGTCATCAGCCCCCGGAGAGGACAGTCATTTTCAAAGTGTGGTCCCTGGGCCGACAGCATAGCATCACCTGGGCACTTGTCAAAAATAAAAATAATTGAGCCTCACCCCAGACCTACAGGAACCAGAAACTCTGGGCTTGGGCCCAGCAATCTGTGTTTTAACAAGCCCTTCAGGTGCTTCGGACACGCACCACCGAGAATCCCCGCGGAGTGATTAAGAGCATGGATTCCGGGACCGCACGTGTGGGCGGGAAGCCTGACTGCCACTCACTCACCACTGCGTCATCCTGGGCAAGCCGTTTCGTTTCTCTGTGCGTACTTTCCTCATCTGTGAAATGGGGATGACAACAGTGCTCCCCTCACTGATGAGCTCTGAGCACCAAGTCAGCCAAGACATGTAAAGCTTTGAGAACAGCTGCTGGCACACAGTAAAAGTTAGGTACTAAACAGGACAAAGCACACGAAGCACGCAGGGCCTGGTATACCGTGAGCACTACGGCTACTCTCAGCTACTACAATTTCTTATCTGTGATCTTAGTCCTGAGGTTCAAATGGGACATAACTTGGAATTTTCACAGATCAACAGGCGATCCATTTTCTTATATGGTCAATTGTGTCCAGTTGGTATAGAGAAGCTAATTGGCTTTGGTATGACTGTGATAAGAGTAGAAATATACCATCTGTGTTTTAGGAATTGAATCGACAAAAACTCTTTACCTCTCAGAGCTCTAAATCCAGACGTTACACTTGCTGACGCAGAGATGTATGATTCATCTCTGAGTCTGGCGACGACCCGACCCCCCACACGCGGAGTCCGTAAACGGCCAGGGGGCTAGAAAGGACAGCTTTCGTTATCTCTTCTTCTTCCTCACATCCCTCCCACGAATCACGGCTCTTGGCTCCCCTGAATCTCAGCCAGAAGACTGAGGAGTGATGGAGCCCGTCTACACTACCAGAGCTGTGGAACAGTGTGTTTGTTAGACCACAGCTCCAACAAGAAGTCACATTCACAAGACATGTTGACAAGCAGCTGTGTGACCAGGCCACTACAAGAAACCCAAGAGGCCCAAACTCCACAACTTCCATCCCCTAGAGTTACGAGGGTTCCCTGGATGGAATTACCCACCGTGTGAGTCTGCCTGACCTGCTGGCTCAAATCTGTGAAAGAAATTAGGTTATAGCCAGAAGAGTCAGCACACAAAGCAAGCAGAAATGTAATCCAAGTTGTAAATACAAGCCGTATACGTACAGTTAGCTTCCTCAGCCTCTGGATGTGCTCTGCCCCCACACAAAGCGTGATACTGAGGTCTGGTGAAAGTGGAAAACTGTCAGATGCATGAACTATGGCAGAGATATTTACAATGCTGAACTATACACTGCCCCAGCTACTAAATTTTTCCTCACTTCTGTTCACAGACTGTTTCTTTTATTCCATCAATGAGTTTATTTTCAGAAATATTCCCACCTTCCCTTTGCACACTATCACCATTGATAAGCAGGTCTGGACCAGCCTGGGATCCCACTGTGGACAGACTGGTACTGACTTTCCTCGCCCTATAAGAAGAGAAGCTAAACTAGTGAGCGGAGCGTGAGCCGCCCCATCAGAAAGAGCGGGACCCCAAGGTAACGTATCTAAGGCCGCTTCATCGTCCGCACGTAAGGGCAACAAGACCATGTTACAGCCGTGTTTCAGGAAATAAATGGCGTCAACCCTACAAAGCACAGGATCTGGCACGAACTAGACACACAATAAATGTTACTCCCCCCCACCCCTTCCTTTTGCTTCTCTCTTTAACAAATGGCAAAATAGAACCTCATCACTTCAACACGAGGGAGAGACATTTCTGAATTAATAACAAATTGCAAGGCATGTTAAGCAAATGTATCAGTAGCAAAAAGCGTAAAGAAGAAAAAAGTCACCCATACATCCATTCTGCAACCGCGGTAGTTGGTATGTTTCATCCTAGTCTTATTCTAGTACATTGTGATTATATTATCCAGCATTTAATACAGCCAAGATATGTGGGTATATTTCATTTATGTATTTGAAAATATGTGCATTTTTTAAGGGAAAAAAAACTCCTGGTGGTCCCCAAACTCTGTGTGCCACTGTGCTGAGGACAGCAGCTTTTGAAAACAAGAGGGAGGGCGCAGCTTTCTCTCGGAAAAATCCAAGGAGGCTTCAAAGTGGAGGTAGTCTTGAAAGAGGTCCAACGATTTGACAACTGGAAAAGACATTGCAGGTAGAAAGACTAGCATATAAAAGAGCATGTAACAAATCCAATGTGGCCAAATGGTGGGGGTGGTGGAGGATGGAGAGATGCTATAATTAAATCTAGTAAGACATGGATCTCTCATATATCCTGAAATAAACATTTTACTGCTCAAAACTGCCATCTAAGCAAAGCACAGTACAGCAGCTGTAATTGGAATTAGTAATGTGCTCATAATGAAGCTATTAATACAATAAAAAAGCTAAAAAGAGCTCAGGTCTGGGGAAAGCACAGGGCATGAGAGGGTGTGGCTTAGGCGAGCCAAGCACAGAGAAACCTCATTAGCACGAGGGCTCTCTAAATGCCTGATTACATTACATGCCTTACTATGGTTAGCCTTCACAGCAATGCAGCAAGAAAGATACTAGTACTATTCTATTTTACGGACGAGGGAATTGAGGCTTAGGTTAAATAACTTAGGTCTAATTCTACCCACAGAGTAAGTGAAAGAGCTGCTTCAGAACCTAAGTCTGTATGATCCCAAAGTTACGATGAAGAACAGAAGATCAGAAACTAAAATAGTCCTCGTTAAAGATTTTCTAACAAACTATTATTGCTATATGCCTTTGTTTTGGGAATACTAAAATCTTCCAGGACTTACACAACTACGGTCACCTGAGTTTTGACAACGCTGAAAAACCAGCACAGACGACCCTGTTTAAGCCATTTGTTTGTCAACAAATGGGGCTGCAGTCACTGTTCCATATCCATCGCCAAAAATAAACTAACTTCAACCTAACCTCATACTTCTTTCTTTTGAAGATTTTATTTATTTATTCTTAGAGAGAGGGGAAGGGAAGAGAGGGAGAGAAACATTGATGTGAGAGAGAAACTTGGATTGGATGCCTCTTGCACGCCCCCGGCTGGGGACCTGGCCCGCAGTCCTGGCATATGCCCTGACTGGGAACTGAACCGGTGATCTTCGGTTTGTGGGACGATGCCCAACCCACTGAGCCATACCAGGCAGGGCTAACCCTATACTTCTTACACAAATTAATTCAAAATGGACCATGGACCTAAATGTAAAACATAAAACTATAAATCATCCCTAAGGTGACTTTTAATATCATCTGAAACAAAAGAGATGTTTCAGTTTTAACTGTAGGCACTGTGAGGGTAACGATGAAGTCAGAGAAGAATGGGTGCCAGGCAGTGTGCTAAATGGTTCCCACGCTTCAACCCACTTAAACCTTGACCGTTCCAAGAAGGCAGAGACTGGCGTCACAGAGGAGACCACCGAGTGAGGAGCGGCCAGGCCGATGGCAGAGTCTGTGCACTGGTCCGCTCTGCAGCGCCCCTGCCCTGTTGCTAAAACTGCTCTGCCCAGGAGGCTGCACCTCAGAAATGGTAAGTATTGGACATACAAAAATAAGATCTTTCTTTCTCGTGCATGAGAGACTTTCAAAGGTGCCCGAACAAAGTTCAAATCCAGATGGAAGTGAAGAGCCAGCTGAACCAGGAACTTAATTCATTCCTTCACCCCTTTTCATTCTCCCTCCTTAGATAAATGGCTAGACCAAGAGGCAAGTGCCTGTCCTTGACCACCTGGAAGTCATAAGGCCAGGGAGTGCCCTTTGACTCCCGTTTTTACATCTCAACCCACAGTGGCAGGTGTGGCCTTGCCAGAGACACCAAGCCGGACCTTCCAGAGGAGCACACATACTCCCACCCGAGAGGACTTCGGACCCCACCGCGGGCTTTCGTCTAGTGGGGCAGTGCTGGTGGGCAGAGGCTGTCACGCGGGGTCTCGTCACCTTTTAAACTCCCCTTTAGACAGAAGGGAGAACATAACATCCCTCCGGCCCGGTAAGCTATTGGCCAAGCAGGCTGCTCCCCGTCCAGGATGAAAGCCTGACATAGACAGAGAAATTCAGGCGTACTGTGAGGTGTTCTAGCAAACAGCTGTTCCCTTTTGTTCTACTGTTTGTGTCCGCCTTGCTGCTTTCTGTCGTGGCGGCAGGAGGGACACAGAAGTTCTCCATGCCCCGGGACTTCCTCAGAGCAGACGGGAAGGAGCTGTCCAGGTACGGAAGGGTTAAGGCGCGGCCTGTGCCGCTGGCGCTCCACTCCTATCACTTTGAAAAGCCGCTGGGTTTACAGGAAGAGTGTGAGAACGCTGCAGCGTTCCCAGCCAACATTTGGTTCCCATTACCGTGAATAATCTCTCCCCTCTCTCCTGCCCCCAGCTCCCACCCTTTTTCTACTTTTTCCACATTTTATATTAAAAGTACATCAAACACTTTTCTTCCTTTTTAATATTTTCCTTAAGCTTCCTTCACTCTATCTGCTGGGTTCTGTGACTTTTCTGGTTATTCATTACTTAGGGAGGGGAAGGGTCAGGCTCCTTGGATAAAATCAGTCAAAAACAAAACCGGGTGAGAAAAGCGCCCAAGTGGTGTGGGGGGAAGACGCGG
>PVJI01004675.1:0-105619 GCA_004026765.1 Micronycteris hirsuta | reverse complement strand
AAAATATTCACTGAAGCCAAACCCAGCCTCTCACAACAACGCCAGATGGTCCACTGATACAGATGGATTCCTAGAACACTCACCTAGTAGGAGGAACCCTGTACTACAAGGAACCCACCCTCTAGAAGATAATTCCAGATTTTTTTCAAGTCCCCCTCGTGCTTTTGTCAGAGGCCCAGCGCCAGGCCTGGGAGCCTTGTTTTTCCTTGGATGGTTCGGTTCTGTCTTTGGAGGCGGCAGGGATCCACAGCCCAGGGGAGCCTCACGCTCAACACATTAGTTGTTCTGCGTCATTTTGAACAAATAAGGACTGGTGGGACTTCATTCGCTCATCGATTCATTCAGCAAGTATTTTTTGGGCCCCTGCTATTTACCAGGCACTGCTGTAGACACTGACAGTCCAGCAGTGAAAACTGAGACTGGAAGCCCCTGTGCAGCCGGTGAACGGCAGGGTGTGCTGGGAGACGGCTCTGGGAACAGCAGACGGGGCGGGGCGGCGTCTGCAGTGCATGGGTGGGCTGGGCGGCTCTGCGGTTTTCCTTTTTGGGGAGGTGAGAGTAAATTCTATTTAATTACATATTCTTTATCAGTAGTCTTTTACTCTTTCCAATTCTTGAAATGGTTTCTTTTCTTCCTTAAATTCAATACAGGAAATACCAGTATCTATTGAAAAGTAGAAATTATTATATAACATCAAGGAAAATATACCATATTTTGCCATGTATAATATGCACTGCTTTGCCTAAATTTCTGAGGGAAAGGTAAGGATGCACATTATACATGTGTGTAATGATTACATACCAAGGGTATAATAGTGGGTCTAATAATCCCGTGTACAATGCACACAAACCATGGGTGTGCATTATACACGGCAAAATACTGTATACAGACATTATGACTGCAGAACGACATATGTTGAAAATACAGAAGCTAGGCCGCTTATAGTGTAATTGAGGGTATAAGGCAGTATTTATTTTCTTCTCTTGAAAAATGGTATAAATAATTTTACATGCGTAAAGAGAAATTTTTCAGAAGTCCAAATTACAAATAAAATACTGAGAGATGACCATTCCTTTTTAAAAAAAAATGTTAATCTATCAGTTCATAATTTATGAAATATCAACCTCAAAATAAGTTCAAGTGAATAATATTTTTTAAAATTCTGCCTAATATACCCAATTTTTGTTACTTTAATGGGCTGGGATAAAAAAAATATTTTTGGAAGAAAAACCTATTTTTTCATACCATGTTTATCTTAAACTTCAACAGCTCACTTAATTCTTACGTGGTAGAGTCAGGAAACCTTAGATGGATGTAGAAAAGTGAGGATGAACAGGAAATAGAGAGAGAGAACACAGAGATTTGCATGTAGAAAGGACATTAACTGAGTACAAGCATTTTTTTGAAAATTCACATTTGTGTTTTCTGTTCTAGTTACTATGAGTGTTCTGTAATTTTTGGTAGAGTAGCTAGGAGGCCTCAGAGAAAGTGACCTTGAGCAAAGACTTGAAGGAATGAGGGAGGACATCGTACGAGTACCTGGGGAAGAGCAATCCCAGTGGAGGGAACAGCCAGTGCAAAGGCCCAGAGGGAGGCATGTGCCCCGCCTGTTCAGAGGGAACCAGGAGGCCTGTGTAGCCGGGGTGGGTAGGCTGGGGAGAGAGAGGGGGGAGACAAGGTCAGAGAGCAAAGGCCAGATCTGGGAGGTCCTTGCAGGCCATTGAAATGACTTCGACTTTTAGTCTGAGTGAGAAATCATGGGAGATTTTAAGCAGCACAGTGACTTGGTCTGACTTGTGTTTTAAAAGGTTTCCTTTAGTCCTGTGGTAAGAATAGTCCGTGAGGAGGCCAGGGTGGGGTGAGGAGGCTGTTACAACGATCCAGGCAGGAGGCGATGGTGGCTCAGACTAGGGTGGTGGTAGTGGGGACCTCTTCTCTAAGTCTGGACACGTTCTGGGGTGGGGTGCGGGGTAATATGAAACTCTCAGACCTAAACCATCTTAAGCTATAACTGCACGTTAGAATTCTTCCTGTTGCTGGTGATAGAAACCACACTCAAATCAACTTCAATTTAAAAGAAAAACCAAAACGAAGACCTCCTGGTATGAATCAGGCATAGCTGGATCCAGCAGCTCAGTGTCTTTAGGACAGGGCCACTGTTTTTCTCTCCATGGTGCATCTCAGCTTTCCTCTGAGTTGGCTTCATTGTTAGGAAGGCATTTTCTACCCGGTGGCCCCTGAAAGCCCCTGGTAACCTTCACTGACAGAGAACTTTGCTTCCCCAGTTCCAACAAAAGTCTCAGAATTAAGCCTCATTGGCCAGCTCTGGGTTATCTGCTCTCTTCTGATCCAATCACTGTAGCCAGGAGGAGGGGCCACTCTGATTAGCCAGACCAGAGTCAAGTGCCCTCCCTGCACTTGAGAGCGTTCTCTTGCCCCACCCAAACCGCAAGGGCTGAGAGGGAAGGAGGAGCAGTCCCCCAAATGGCTTTGGAGGCAGAACCGAGAGGATGGCCATGGCACTCCGCCCACACCAGCGATCCTGCTGGGGATTTCAGAAAGAGAAGGAAACAGAAACAAAGTCAAAGCCACTTTCTTGGGTATGTTGGAGTGTGGTTCTAACCAAATGCTGAGACCTTCAGTAATTTCCGGCGAGTTCTTAGTGGTGGTCTAATTCCCGTGTGTGCTGTGAGCGTCCTCTATGCTGATTCCGTGAAGAACGGTAGGTTGAGGCCTCTAATGGGCAGTAGGGTGGGGCCAGTATGGGGACGTTGCTGGCCTTGTTACCTCTGCAGGGCAGCGAAGAAGACAGTCATGGCTGTGGGCAGGAGGGGTGCTGAGGTAAGGGGTCCAACACTGTTCAAATCCCAAGAACACACCAGCCAGCCTTTCGTTTAGAAGAGAGGGTATGACATGCAGGAGGTCACATCTGTCAGACAAGTAGGAAAAGGCCAGGTCTGGGGATCAGGTAGACCCAGGATCCGCCTCCAGCCCTCCCTTGGCAAGTCATCTCACCTGTCTGAGATGAACGTGCCACATCTTACCGTGAAACTAACAGCCTCTTCTTCCCCGTGTGGTTGTGGGGCTCGGAGGTGAGGTGTGAAGGCTGGCAGTGGGGGGCGGCCCTGGTAAGACTCCAAAGGCAGCAGGCACTTCCCCCTGAGCCCACTAAAGGTGGGGGCTGTCTGGTGTGTTCAGATATGAGACCCCAGCCCCTGGCTATGTGGAGGTGGGTCTGGAAACATACAAGGAAGAGGGGGAGGAAGGGAGGAAGATTAATAAATGAACAAAAAAATGAATATTTGAACTGGAACCCAACCAGTAGGTGCAGAGGTTTGGACTGAAATCCACTGGCCTTCTGTTGGGGTGAGAGGAAACGTTCCCCTTGGATATTCTGTGGCCATCAGAGATGAGGGACCCTACAGGTACCTGGGCCTCGGGTCCTGAGTGGAAGCTACTGAAGAACGAGGAGGCCGGTCCTCCCTGGGAAGCACAGGGTGGGGCCGCTGCGGTGTCCAGGAGCGGCCCCCCACGAGCCCCTCCGTGCTGAACCACCACGCCGCCTGCACCTGCCCCTTCGCGGAGGCTGGGCCCGGTCGTGGGACAGGGGGCTCATGGGACAGGGGCGCCGCGTGAGGCAGGCCTCTGGCCACTGTGGTACTGAGGTGCTCTGAGAGCCTAAACTTTGTTGTATTGCAGTATTTTTATCATTGTCTGGTTTTTACCTTTTATTTTATTATGTAAAATAGCAAACTTCATATGAAAGCAGAGAGAATAGAATAATAAACGCCCATGATCCCTCCAGAGCCAGTCCCATTTCCCTCACCTCTCCACCCTCATACACACTCTACCCATGACATATTATTTGAAAGAAAATGACAAACGCCTTATTTGGTCTGTAAATATTTTAATGTGCCCTAAATAACAGACACTTCTGCAAACGAATGTAATGCTCCTTCTGAAATAAAAATCACACCTCGGCATCTCCAATTTCCTTGTACACATGTCACAGTTTCCCTCATCTATGTCATTTCCTCGGGTATATCACAAGGTGTAGGCCATTTCCATCACTCCACCAAGACACCTTTGTGCTCAGCTGTCCCCCACCTGGACATCGCTGGTCTGCTCTCTGTCACTGTGGTTGTGCCATGTCCGGAATGTCATGTGAATGTAGTCACCCTGTGTGTGTAGCCTTCTGTGTCTGTTTTCTTTCACTGAGCGCGATGTCTTTGTCGTTCACCTGTGTCGCAGTGTCTTCATTTGTCCTCACTGCCCCACCGCCTGGTTGTGTCCCGGTTTTTCCATCCATGCGTTAATGAGCATCTTGGTGGAGTCACTTTTAATCTGTAGGTTTCTCTTTCCATTTCTTTACTCCCCTTGCAATGCAGCTGTTGAAGAAACCAACTCGTTGGTTTTATGGGGTGTCCCGCTTCCTGGATGTTGACAGTCACGTCCCCTGTGGTGTAGTTTAGCACGTTCCTCCGTCTCTCGGGTTTCCTGGAGTTACAGCTAGGGGCTCGCTGTGATTCCGGTTTGGCTGTTTCATAGGTGGGAGTACGTGTTTCCGTCAAGACACCCAGATGGCAGGCTGCCTCTTTTCATGAGAGCAACCGCTGATGGTCAAAGTCTAGAGCCATGAATTCATCGGAGTTATAACATGATGATTCTTTATTCCATTCTTTCTTCATGTGATTAGCTGGAATAATTGCACAGAGAAATTCCCCTTATCTGTAACTTAAAGATCCGGTGGTCCAGGGCAAAACTGAGCCATCTTACCAGGAAGCTTCCTGGTCACGACTGAAGTGCCAGCATATTCACAGGAAATGTGTTGAGTTTCCCGCCTCCCACTGGGCTCCCCCGAAACTATGGTGTTTTCTCTCCCTCTTAGAATTCTAGTGCTGACCATCGAGTCCGACTGGACCTGGGCCTCTGGGACAAATTCAGTGAGCTGGCCACCAAGTGCATTATTAAGATCGTGGAGTTTGCTAAACGTCTGCCAGGCTTCACCAGCTTGACCATCGCGGACCAAATCACCCTGCTGAAGGCCGCCTGCCTGGACATCCTGGTATGTCCCCTTCGGAGCTCAGTCAGGGGCTTGGGGGTGGGAGAAGTGGGGGCTGAGATGCTTTAAAGATCTCCAGAGGCTTCACCTGCCCCAGCCTTTCTTCCTGCCACCTCCTTGGCACACCGAGCACTGTCCTCCCTGACTGCAACTCAATTCAGTTGCTCACAGACCAAAGGCCTGGAGACCCCCTGGAGTTGGACAGAACCTTCCAACCCTGCCTACCCAGTGCATGACCTTGGGAAAAGGTCCAGCCAGTGTTGGTCACCAGCCTTCAGTGGCAGCTTGCTCACCCACAGCCCCTTCCACTGGACAGCCCTGTGGGTCTTCGAAAGGCCTCCAGGCTAAACGGACTGGAGGTGGCACACAGCAGCCTCGTTCCACCCCCCTTCCCCCGGCATGAGATCAGGTGGCCTTGCA
This sequence comes from Micronycteris hirsuta, assembly GCA_004026765.1. Taxonomy (NCBI): domain Eukaryota; kingdom Metazoa; phylum Chordata; class Mammalia; order Chiroptera; family Phyllostomidae; genus Micronycteris; species Micronycteris hirsuta. The sequence continues at coordinate 100,137 of PVJI01004675.1, read as the reverse complement.
AAAATCTTTTCCTTCCGTGGGCCTCTGTTTCCCCAGTGGTGCGAAGTGGGTTCCTGATGCCCCTCCACTTCCTGCTGTCCTCACACTGTGGCTCCTAGGGCTGTGGGGTGGGTGAGGACGCTGTCACAACTTGTCCCCGTGGGTCTCTGCTGGCTGGATGCCCACTGTCTCCCTGGTGGGGGTTCAGGGGTGGTGCAGTCAGCTCTGTCGGGGCCAGTTCCCTGGGCAGGGAAGCAGCTCCCATTAGGGGCGGCAGGGACATGTCCCGCCTAGGGGAGTGGGTGCCAACAGGCCTCTGGGGGACATGGGTGGGAGGCTGGCCCCCAGGGAGACATCAGAAAATAGGGACAGGAAAATGAGCTCTTGAGGTACTTTAAAAGCATAGATTTTTCTTTTTATTACATCTTTCATAGCTTTGGGTATAAACAATTCTGCAAAGCAAACACAGGTACTCACTGTAATTAAACACACACGCTGTCCTGCTCAGAGGAGGAGGGCCCTGGGTGGGCAGTCGTGCAGGAAGCTTGAATGTCTGTGTCTTTCTGCTTGCAAGTGGGATTCGAGGAGGAGTGGTAATGATGACTCAGTAACCTATGGGCGCCGAGAATCCTGAGAGTATAGATGGTATTTTTTCTTCTCATAAAATCAGAGGCTTTGGAATGAACCTGGGAACACTCAGAAAAAAACAAAACATCAGCGCAACATCAGTATGTCACATTCCCACACCCTGTAGAGCTTGCGAAGCTCAGTTCATCTGCACCTCACACAACTCCGTGAGCCCGGGGTTAGGGATTCAGCCCATTTTACAGATAAGGAGCCAGAGGCTGGGCAAGTCACCCAGCTCAGGTGAGTGCCAGAGCCTAAATTCAAGACTCCAATCTTTGGATTCCAAAACCACAAGAAGTGCAGACAGGAGAGGAGACGATGCAGGGTGTGGTGTGAGAAGCGTGGGCCGCAGGGAGAGAGCCAGCCAGACCACCAGAGATTACTAGCACAAATAAATGATGATGTTAAAAATGATCTAGTAGATAATCAACCTTTTAATGCTCTGCTCACAATGCTTCAAATGTAGCACTCAGTAGAATTTCCCCTAAGCCTGAGAACACCCCCAAGATATTAGTAGAGATGTGAGTAATTGCCACATGATTAGAGAGAGGCACCCCGGAGGCCAAGAGTGGCTGAGTGATGGGGGAGGCGACACCCAGCTGGTCAGTGTCCACACCAGGGAAGGCTGTGGAATCCCGAGTCCCCTGCATCACGTGGCCACCCCGCAGGCCCCGGAGCCTTCCTGATGCTCAGGTTCCGACTTTGGCCCCTGTTCATTTCTCAGTTCTCCTGGGGTCCAGCTGCTGGGTAGTGACAGTGAGCGAGTCCCTCGGCTCCAGCCTTTGGGAAAGGCGGAGTGAGCAGGAGGCTTTGAGATCCTCCAGGGAAGTGTCCTGTTTCCACAACGCTACCTGCTTCACAGTCAGAGGGCTCAGATCCCCTCTTAAACTGCCCTCCAACTTCCAGCAGCCGCCTTCGCACATCTCACATTTACGCTGAAGCCTGCTGCGCTCCCAGGTTTGCTCACAGAGCCCAGATTCAGCCCCTCGGTGGAGACAGGAACAAATATTGTGACCTTTGTCAAGTTACTTAACCTCTCCAAGCCTCAGCTTACCTGTATATAAAATAGGACTACAAATGAATAAGGCATTAACTATGGCAATTCCTTAAATGGCCTTAAATACGGTTGTAGATACAAAGGGAAATGCAGTAGGTCCCCAGTCAGGGATTCTGAAAGCAGAGACAAAACTGGCAGAGGCCCAGGCAGGGGCAGAGACCTTTTGCAGTCATATGACACAAAGCAGAAAGAACACTTATTGGCCCCAGACAAGAGCTCGTCTCCAGTAATTTGTAGCTAAAGGAATGAATCACAAGATCCTGAAAATGTACAGCTTCAAAGAGCGTCTTTTGGATGAGAATGTCATCTGGCTGAGTATTCAGAAGAATCTTCTCATCTAAGCCATTGATATATGGGTAGAGAGAGACAGGGAGACCAGAAGGACTGACAGACAGACCCGGGTGGAGGTGATCCTCAGATGGGAAATCCTCAGATAGGTGATTCCCTAGATGGGAAAGTCGAGGCTGTGCCACAGGTTACTAGCTGTGACCTAGTGCCACCCACTCCCAGCCATCAGTGCATTGTGCCGTGTGGGGCCTGTCCTGATACTCACCAGTCTTCGGGGCTGGTGCCCTGCTGGGGACACGCTCCCGGAGCAGAGCGGGTCATTCTGCCAAGGCCCGGGGGGGTGGGGTGGGGAGTTGGTCTGTAATCACGAGCTGGGAGGCCCTCAGGAAACGGGTCCAAGGGGAAGGGCAGGCTTTAGCCTGTCCTGCCCCCACTCCCCGCCACACTGTCCTCTGAAGGGGTTTCCGTCCCGACCTCTGCTGGATGGGGACCCTCTGGCGTGGAGCCCGCAGCCAGGCTTCCCTTACAGGGCTGAGGGAGGGAGGCTGGGGCCCGGCTGTGAGTTCCATGATTTCCAACAGGGACCAAGCAGGCAGAAGGTCTCCGGTAAGATGGGCCCAGCCCACTCTTCAAACCCTCACAGGTGGAAGTTTACATTCTGAGCCTCACTCAAGGGTTAGGCAGCCTCGGCTTGTGTTCAGGACCAGAAAAGGAACCCCTGAGGGGCAGTCCTTTTGCCTGAGTTCTGTCCTCACGGTTTCCGTCTGGCTCCCTCCTCTCTCTTCTCCACCTCTGCCTCCTGCCGTCGCTCTCAGCCACCTCTTCTCTGCAGGGAACTAGGATCAAGACCCTCTCAACAGAAAATCCTGGGAAACAGCCCTGAGGCTGTCTGACCCTCTGGTTTCTCTCTCCTCCCTCCCATCCTCTCCCTTCCCTCTGCAAACCTTTACTGAGGACCTGCTGTGTGTCAGGCACTGCCCTAGGCTCTGATGACAGGGAAGTGAACAAGACAGACCCCAAATCCCCGCCCTTGTGCGGTGACCTTCCACTGGGGGGAGATGGAAATTAGGCAATGTCTTTTTTTAAATTGATTTTGAGAGGGGAAGGGGAGGGAAGGAAGGAGAGAGAGAAAGAAAGAGAAAGAGAGAAAGAGAAATGTCAGTTTGTTATTCCACTTATTATTTGTGCATTCATTGGTTGCTCCTTGTATGTGCCCTGACCGGGGATTGAGCCTGCAACCTTGGCACATCGGGACAATGCTGGAAGCAGCTGAGCTACCACGCCCAGGGCTAGGCAGTGTCTTAAGTGCTACAAAGGAAAATAGAAGCGGGATCAAGGGGCAGAGCAGACTGAGCTGGACAGGAGTGGTTTCTGCAGTGCAGTTAGGGAAGCCAGTGACCTTTGAAGACACCCGAACGAAGGGACAGAAAGAGCGGGACCCCGTGAAAGGCACTGGTCTGAGAGGGGGGCAAATAGAAGGGGGTCCTACAGAGAGTGGAGTTCAAAGGCCCAGGGGTGGGGGAGGTGAAGGGGGGGCTCTGGCAAGTTGAGGAACAGTGAGGAGGTGAGTATGCCCCGAGGGAAATGAGTGAGGGGCGCAGTGGGGCCTTCATCTGAGGGAAAGCGGCACCTGAGATCGCAGGTCGATTTTCATCCTCAGTGTCGTAAGGAGTCACTGGGTTTCGACCAGAGGTGAGCTGTGGTCCAGCTTTTGTTTTAAGTGTTCATGCTGCCTTGTCATACAGCATGAATCATGTAGGCTGAAGGAAGAAAGCCCGCACACATTTAATGAGCACTTACTATATGCCAGACCCTAGAGATGCCACAGTGGAAAGGAGAGGTGAATCCTTGCCCTCTTGGAATTTGCAGCCCAGGCCTTGAGCCGCCCTAGGCCTGCTCCTACTTCACCTTAGAACTGGTCTCCTTCCCTCCCTTCCCCAGCCCGGCTGCCGTCTACCCACCCTCCTTCGCTGCCCCAGCTGCTGGTCATGGGCCTGCGTGTGGGCTCTGAAGCCAGCTTGCCAGGGTTCAGAATCTGGCCCTGGTACTTCCTAGCTGGGTGCCCTTGGGAAAATGGCCTCTCTCTGAGCTTCGATTTCCTCATACTGAAAATGAAGGAGATAATAGATGCTTCCATAATAGATGCTGAAGGGAGCAGTGCACAGGGGCTTGAACAGTGTTCAGAGCGTGACAGACCTCAGCTACCTCACACGCTACGCTCCTGTTGCTCCGCCCCGTGCAGCCTCCAAGCGGCTCTGTTATCGCCCCAATTGCAGATAAGGCCCTGGGGGCCCAGCTGGGAGCCGAAGGCCCACAGGGCTCCCCTGAGGGTTCCTGGGTCTGGAATACCCTCCTTTCTCCTCCCCTCTCCCCCTCAGCCCCCCAGTTTTGTGTTGGCCAGCTCCTCACCTCAGCTTAAATGCCACCACTTCAGAAAAGTCCTTTCTGACCAGCGCTAGACTCTCACCCCGTCCCCACTGGTCTCTCTCGTTGCACTTAAGACATACTGTGCTGTCATTAGAAACGTGGTCACGAGTGTCTTCTACACTGGGCTCTTGGCTCGGTGAGGGCAGGGACCTCGCCGGGCTTGGCCACTGTGGCAGCATTGCAGGCGCAGAGGAGGCAACCAGTGGGTATTTGTGAGTGAAAGGGTGGACAAGTGCATGGGCGAATGAATTCAAGGTCAAAATTGGAATTTCAGAATACGGGCTGCTGTCTGAGCACTGCGTCTACGGGAGCTTCAAGTGCAAGGCCTTCCCCCGGGGGACACGAGCTGCCCTGGGTCCCGCCACCCGCTGCCCTCACCACCCCTGAGGAAAACATTCCCACGCCAGTCACTGCAGCACCTTGCTTCTGGTGACGCAGAAGTGACTGCCCTGCCTGACTTCAAAATGTGATTTGTGGCTCCTGGGGTCCTGAGGCTCTTGTGACTCTACAGCCATGAAGGACCATTCCCCCAGTGCCTCCTTGCCTTCCCAAGGATTCAGTGGAGACAGGGCCCTGCCTGGAGAGGAGTGAGCCCTGGACTTGGAGCCCACAGCCTGAGCTCCAGCTCTGGCACCACCTGTGGCCGCCTGTGCCACCACGAGGATGGCCCGTGTCTCCGCGAGCCTTGGCCTTCTTGTCTGTGGGTGCGGCAGCTACCCTGGCAGTCACTGGAAGTCACCGTGAGGCCATCAGTGTAGTGGTTAACAGGGTGGGCTCTGAAGCCAGAGTCCCTGGGTTCCAATCCCAGCTCTGCCACTTAGAAGCTGTATGAACTTAGGGAAACTGTGTGACTCCTCTAAGCCTCAGTTATGCCTTCAGTGAAATGGGTATAATAGCAACTCCTCCCTAATGAGGCTGTTGGGAGGATTGTGTTAATGCATGTGGAGCACTTGGTTCCTGGCACATAGAAAGTGGTTCCTGCAGCTCTGTCTGGTGTAGCTCAGTGGATTGAGCGCTGGCCTGCGAACCAAAGGGTTGCTGGTTCAGTTCCCAGCGAGGGCACGTGCCTGGAGTACAGGCCAGGTCCCCAGTAGGGGCTGTGCGAGAGGCAACCACACATTGATGTTTCTCTCTCTCTCTTTCTCCTCCCCTTCCCCTTTCTCTAACAATAAATTAATTAAATCTTTATTTAAAAAAAAAGAGAGTGCTCCTGTAAATAGCAACATGGATGTCGATACTGAATAAGCCCAGGTCCTGGGGAGCTGCCCTGAGCTGCGACACCCCCCACAACCTGGCCCTGTGCTCTCCAGCCCGCTGGCCGCGAGCCGCCTGTGGCTGCTGAGCCTCTGACGCGCTCTAAATGCTGTGTTGTGAAAACACACACCTGACTTCCAAGACTGAGTATTTAAAAATGTGAAATATCTCTTTAATGATTTGTATATTGGTTATATGTTGAAACCAAAATATTTTGGATCTATGCAGTTAAATAAAATCGACTACTGAGTTTAGTTCTACATAATTCTCGTAGCATTTTACGAGAACGGCTGCTGGAGGGGTGACCTAGGAAGTGGTCCCAGTCAGGCGAGCCTCCTGCTCCCGGCACGCTTCCTCCTCAGGAAAGGCAGGCTGGTGGCAGGCCCCCCGGAGGAGCACGCTCTGTCCCCATGAGCTCACACAGTGGGTCCTGTGCGCTGCCCAGCGGACGGCCGTGCACAGCGCTGTGTGTTATTGTTATTATTCTCTCAATTTCCATGTTCCCACCAGCCCTGGAGGACAAGCAGCAGACCAGGGTCTGCCCGCCAGGTACCAAACACAATTAGCGCAGGGACTGAAATGGGTGAGCAATTTGAGCGTTTTCCTTTGCCTGAAAGCTTAGAAGTCCCCAGATGCCCCCCTCAGGGGGTTTTCAGGTGGGAGAGATTCTGACGAGGGAACCCAGTTCATTTATTCCGCACAGTTTCATTGGCCCCCTGCTGTGTGTGTGGATGATGCCGCCCTGTTTGGGAAACGAACAGCAGGGGACAAAGTGACAGAGCGCAGCCTTCTTCTAAGAGCTCGTCTTCTCGAGGGCAAGGGGTCAGTAAGCTCAGAGAGCACCCGTGCTGTGGAGAAGAGAGAGCCAGTGATGGATCCGTTGGGGAATACTACACAGCAATGAAAAGGAACCGCTTCTGTGGGCACTAGCCTGGAAAACCCCACAGATGTGATACGGAGTAAAAGCCAGACTCAAGAGGGACTGTACTGTGTGATTCTATTGATCTGAAGTTCAAGGAGAGGCAGAACTCATCTGCGGGAATAGAGATCAAAGTACTGGTTACTTTGGGGGAGGTTGGGTCGGGAGCAACCCAGGGAGTGTGTCTGTCGGTGCTAGAACATTCGCGTTTTGATCTGGGTGGTGGTGACATGGGTGTGTACTTACGGAAAGTGCATTCAGCTTCCCGTGAGATGTGTGTTCAAGGGCACAAATGTTGTGGTCGTTATCTATTCCTGCAGAACTAGTTGCCACAGAATTTAGCAGCTTAAAGCCATCATTGTTACTATCTCACAGACTCCCTGGAGGTCAGGACTGGACTTAGCTGGGAGGTTCCGGCTCAGTGGCTCTCAGAGGCTGCAGCCACGTCAAGGGCAGAGGCTGGTGGGGCTGCTTCCAAGGTAGCCAGTGAGTTAGTACCGGTTAGCGACATGTGGCGCTCTCCATGGGGCCGCTTAGGTGTCCACATGACATGCCATCCAGCTTCCCCTGACACTAGAGATTTAAGAGAGCGAGTAAGAAGGAAGCAGTGACCTCGTCTCCGAAGTCATCATCACTTCCCCCTCATTCTTTCATTAGCATCAAGTCACCTGGTGCAGCCCACACTCCAGGGGATGGGAATGAGGCGTCACTTTTTAAAGAGATGAGCAGCAATGAATTTGGGGCGTATTTTATGATAGACGGGCCTGGGTTTTAGGAAGTGGTGTTCACTGTGCTTTCTGAGCTCTGAGTAGGAAGAGTCAGCCGCGTGAATGTCAGGAGCAAACAGCCGGTGCAGATGCTTTGCAGCAACAGTGAGTTGTTGGAGATTCAGAAAGAGGACCACCATGACCAGAAGTTAATGAGGGAGGGGGTGGGGGGCGGAAGGGGAAGAGGCCCAGTGCTAAGGTAGGCAGGGGAGGCCGTGGAGGCCACAGGAAGAAGTCTGGGTTTGCCGGATGTAAAGATGACTACAAGCTGTCGGAGGGATTTTAGCAGGGAAGGAGAAGTCTTCTGGGCCAGAATGACAGGCAGGCTGAGAGGCCCTCAGGGAAAGAGAAGCAGTGGTGGCTTGGATTAGGCGGTCACAGGGACAAGGAGAGAAGTGGACGAGTCCCTGGCTGTGCCTCTGGGATGTCAGGTACTCATAACCCCCCCACCCAGAGCTGCAGCTGCAGGCAGGGTGCTCCCAGGAAGCACCCAGAAAGCAGTGGAAAAATACTCGGTTGTCTTTGCTGAAGGCAGGAAGTGAGGGCCCCGGCTGCCTGGAGGAGAACTGGCTCTGCCCATCAGCGGGGCTCTGTGTCATCCAGCAGGGCCCTCCTTGGGTGAGCCAGCTTTGCCTGGGCTAGTTTTCACCCATCTCGTGGAGTCTGTGTGTTCTTTTCTCCGGATGAAATACCCCGCTTTCAAACAAGGGGCTTGCTAATCCTGGGGAAGCGCTTGGTGCCGGGGCTGTGTCTGAACGGATGCTGCCCCGGGGGTCCAGCTGGAGCAGCACCAGGGCAGAGGCTCCTGGATGAAGACGACATCGGCCAGTCTCCCATCTCGGGCCATGCTCCTTCCTCTCTGTAGAGCCCATTTGTACTTGGTTTTGGCTTTGGAACTTCTAGGGAGAGAAGCAACTGGTCAAAGTTTAAATGTTTCATCAGAATCCAAATGGCTTTCACCTTTTCAGGAGGAAAACCCTTCTGAGAGAATATGACGGAGAGGTTTGTGTGCTGCAGTTTGCGCTGGGATTTCCAAGTGAGCCGTTGCCAGCTCACAGATGTCTTGCTCCTGGCTTCCTGTTCCTTTCCAAGAAAGGCCGAGTTGCTTTCCTGCTTGCAGAGACGAGCTCATGTATTCACGACGCGGCAGTGTGGTGAAGCTGCAGGCTTCCTTAGCACCTATTTGATTCCAAAGTGGATGCGTGCCTGGGGGTTTTGCACCTGTAGGTAGGGATCATGCTGACTTGGCCGTCACGAGGTCACTCCCTGTGTAGGCAGCACTTCCTCGTGGGTCTCCCGGTGGTTGAAGGCCTGGCATGAGAGTCCTGCATTCTGCCCCAGCCCCATTATTGTCTGGTCTCGAGCACCGCACTTCACCTCCCAGGGCTTTCAGGGGAGGTGAGGCTTCCACCCAGTGCCCTCTGGGCTCCTTTGCTGCTCTGACACTGGAAATGGGTTCATACCCCCTCCACTACCCAAACAAAGTGCAGCAGGTCCGCCTGGCAGGGGCTCAGCGGAAGTGGCTGGGCTGGCTCAGAGAGCCCTGCGCAAACATCCGGGAGCCAAAAATGACCCCCCACCCCTAGCCAATGAAGAGGAGTCTTTGAGATGTTTTGATAGTGATTCGCACTCAATGATAGGTTGCTTTCCAGTACACTGTGCCATGTGATCAAGCAATAAGATCACGAAGAGGTTTGAGAACATGCCGTGATTTAGATACAAAGTACCATATTTTTGCCATGTGTGATGCACACTTTTTTACCTAAATTTTTGAGGGAAAAATAAGGATGCACATTAAATAAACATGGGTATAATTACTACGTACCATGGGTATAATATTCCTTTGTATAATGCACACAAAAATGTGGGTGTGCATTATACATGGCAAAATATGGTAGTCTGTAGCATTGTGTTTCCCGGGCACAGGCCACCGCAAACCCTGTGTGGGCTGTGCACTGCACAAAGGCACCCAGCCCAGGGGACAGACAGGGCTGATCTCCAAATCAGTGCTGGTCACCTCGCCGCAGAGGTCAAGAGCACAGGCACTAGAGACAGAGAGCGAATCATGCCACCAAGGTGTAATGTGACCTGGGACTAGCTTTTGGGTTTGTTGCCCTATCTGTAAAATGGGGTGGTAACAGCCCCTACCTCACAGGCTGATGAGAGAATTAATAATATATAAAAACATGCAGCAGGCTAGCTGGCATGTACTTGGTGATCAGTAAAGTATTAGCTTCATTCTCTGCTGGAGGCAGAGAGTGCTATTCATGCATCCTTGTACTCTCAGGAGATGGCTGTCTTCTACCCAGGAAGACACTGGAGTCAGGGTTTTTTTTTTATCACCTGAACACCAGCATCTGGGAAACACTGAGGTCCCCAAACCTGCTGGGTTTGTCACTTCTGTCCAGGTGGGATTAATTTCTCCCTGTGCTTCCAGCAGCTCCGAGCCTTTTGCAAAGGGAGCAGTCAAGTGCTTCCCAGTTGGCGTGTTCAGGGCGGCTGGCGCAGATGTGCTTCCGGGTGGGCGAGGGCTCTGGAGCGCCCGGGGCTCTGTAGCGGTCAGGCTCCGAAGGGCAGCAGAACATGAATGGGCTGTGTCTGTGCAGAGGAGAGGCACTTGGGAGTTCTCGTGCTCTGAGCGAGCCCAGAGGCACCGTGCAATGGGGCACGGTGGCAGGGGTCCTAGGGCGGCCAGCAGGGCCATATATCAAGGGCATGTCAGGTAGGACTGAGAGACTGTGGCAGGGTGACCCAGACCTCTTGTCTGTAGAAATTCTACCCATACATCTTGGCTTTCTAGAAATGCTGCCTCGCCTCCATCAGTCTCGCCTTGATTCCTCCTGGCTGTATCTGAGCTTTCCTCCTTCTGAACCCCCAGCTCCCTGCTGGGTCCACCCCTGCTCCGTGCATTATAGTTGTCTGTGGAACTGTGTGACAATATTCACTTTACCAAGTCGTTTGAAAATGGACTGCAGGCATGTGTAACGGTTGATATACACTAGGCATTTAATAAATGGTAGACATTGTCCTTCCCCCCATTTTTGGTAGGCTGTAAGCTCTTAAAAAATTGGAATAATCTTACTCATTTTTTTAATCCTCACTGAGGACATGCTTTTTGATTTTAGAGCGAGGGGAAGGAAAAAGAGGTACAGAGACATCCATGTGAGAGAGAAACACCTACCTCTGTTGCCTCCTGCACGTGCCCCAACTGGGGACCGAACCTGCAACCTAGGCATGTTCCCGGAGTGGGAATCGAACCTGTGACCTTTCAGTTTATGGGTCACTACAGCCAACTGAGCCACACCAGCCAGGGCTTACTCATTTTTTTTTAAATCCCCAGCACCTGGCATAGTGCCTAGGACATAAGTAGGTACTCGGTAAATGTTTATTTGACTCAACTAAGTTACTTTTAGTCAAACAGATATTTCTCGTGTCCTATTTTTTATTCCCTAAAGTAACTTGAGCCAGTGTTTTGACTTCTATACTGTTAATGAAAGAGCTGGAGGAGACACTCAACGTCCGAAGGGAGGGCAGAGTGCCCCCTGCAATGCCAGGGCACCTTGGACATCCTCGGGTTATCTCTGCCCGGATCTGATTGCTGCTGTTGGGATGAGCCGGCTTTGATCATCCAGCAAATCTGGGTTTTTTGTTTTTGCTTTCTTCTAGATTCTTAGAATTTGCACCAGGTATACCCCAGAACAAGACACCATGACTTTCTCAGATGGCCTTACCCTAAATCGGACTCAGATGCACAATGCTGGATTTGGCCCTCTGACTGACCTTGTGTTCACCTTTGCCAACCAGCTCCTGCCTTTGGAAATGGACGACACAGAAACAGGCCTTCTCAGTGCCATCTGCTTAATCTGTGGAGGTATCTACTACCCAGAACACCCTAGAACTTACTTACACTTGTCATTTATGGGGAAAACATCATCTCCATTTGGGAGTCACTGTACTTGGACAAAGACATGTAAATAAAGCCAGACATGCATGCTTGGGATTTGTTGCATTTTTTTCATACTGTTATAAATTAAGTAAATGTATTTGGATCCTTTTGCTCGGAAATATCAAAATGCTATTGTTCCAATTGCTACAGGTATTTTTTCTTTTTTTAAGGTAGGATCTTACTATTGTAAAATAAACTGCCAAGGGACATTGTAATGATGATCCAAGGGACTTGCATGTGTTGTTTGCTAATTTAATGGCTGGGAATACAAGTCAGTGAGTTGGCCCCCTACCAGCCCTTACAGGACTGGGATAAAATAAGGCTTTCTTCTTTGTAGTGACCCCTGCCAGCTTGCAGGAGGCTGAATCATAAGTGGTTAAAAAGTAATGGCTTTAATTAGGAGGGTGATTTACCTGGCTTTCATAACCCTCCCGGTCAAGGTTTGTTTTAATTCAGTTCAGTAGTGACACCTCCTGGTCACGAGAAGCAACTCTCCCTGGGACAAAAGCAACCAGCCATCTAAAGGTGCCTTCCGCCAACGAAGGGGACAATCATTTTCAAGTATCACCGCCTAAAGCAGTTGCATGGATCTTCAAATTTGTATATGTGATTGAATCATCAAATTAATGAAGTAATAATATAGTAGGGACAAGGAAGAGGAGAAATGGAAGAAACCCTCTAGCCTGGCAGAACTCTTTCTGTCCTGATACTGATTGTTTAATACTTTATTTCCGGTATCTAGACCGTCAGGACCTTGAAGAACCGACAAAAGTAGATAAGCTACAAGAACCGTTGCTGGAAGCACTAAAAATTTATATCAGAAAGAGACGACCCAGCAAGCCTCACATGTTTCCGAAGATCTTAATGAAAATCACAGATCTCCGCAGCATCAGCGCTAAAGGTATGTCTTCCTGAACTGGAGCTGGCAGTCCCGCCCCAGCTGTATTGCTTTTTTTAAACCCCATGTTTTAATTCAGGATGTCTGACGTTAGCTGCCACTTTTTGTTGTTTTTGTTTTAGAATTTATTTCTCATTGAAATCAAAAGGAATTAAAATAGTACCTACCCTTAAAAAAAAAGAAAATATCAAACTTTTCCCTACTCAACCTTAGATTATGAGGTTTAAAATTCAGATGACTAAGGATTAGAAAACCTGTTTTCAAGAGAATGTACTCTGTGACAGGCTTTTTTACTAGTTTTATACATTTTATTCCAGCTCTCCACACATACTCTGGCTTATGTAAACTTGACTCCAGGTTTTCCTGAACATGCAAACATCAAGAAAAAAATGAACAGTACCTAGGGTAACTGTTATTGGTGAAGTTTCCCTCTCAATCAGTGGACCCACTGCTGTCTTGTATATAGGCAGATTTACCTCTGCGGACTTCTAAGCAAAGGCATCCTTGCCTTCCGGAGAGCTATATTCTTTGCCTAGTGATTTTCAGTTTATGTGGCAATTTGAACAATTACGGAAGTGCCTAGAGCCCTACCACAGTTGAGTATTAACACAGGGTTTTTTTAGGTTGAGAAAATTCAGTAGCCATCCCTAGTACCAAATGTTGTCACACTCCTTCCCCTTCCCCGTAGCCTACTCCGTCCCTTGGTGAGCCAAGGGACAAACTCCACATCTCCGAGTGCTTAGCAGCACAGTAAACTTGCTCGACAGAATCTCCATCCTTGATCTCCCAAGAGGCCTCTTCAATGAGATGTTGAGTTCATCCCTAGCCCAGGATTAGAAGTAGTGGTAATCAGTAGATACCAATACTTGACTGTTGTAATTATGATGTCTTTAATTGTGAAACAGTGAGGCTGTTTAACTTAATATGGTCATTTCCTGTATGTAACTAGACTAGTGCTGATAGAATTTACTGCGGTTATGGAAATATGCTGTAATCTGCATTGTCCAACACAGTAACCACAAGCCACGTGTGGCTCTTGAGCACTTGAAATATGGCTAATGCAATTCAGGCACTGTTCTCTTAATTGTATTTAACAAATCTAAATTTGAATAGCACATTGGACAGTGTAGTCTTGCATAAAGTCAATAACTGCCGTATTTTTATCACTCAAATCACTTCCTCTATTGGTTACTGGTATCTTTCAATTGTCTCATTTTCAAGATATACATTCTCTCTGGTCTTTTATCAGGAACTGATCTGGTCTTTTTATCTGGTCTTTGTAAAGTATGTTAAATAAATACATACTGATATTGTTTCCTGAAACAGACATGGAATTATCAAATTTAAACATGTCACCATATCGCTGCACTTTTCTATAGATAAAGTAAAAATATTTTAATGCTGTAAAATCAGGACAGGTTCTAGGAGGCATTGGTAGCACAGATTTCGCCCTTGTTCAAGTAGATGAAAGTTGATCCCTGGTTATTCAGCTTAACTCCTTATCTCTACCAGATTTCTATTATCTCTTTTTAAAAGGTGCAGAACGTGTAATTACCTTGAAAATGGAAATTCCTGGATCAATGCCACCTCTCATTCAGGAAATGCTGGAGAATTCTGAAGGACATGAACCCTTGACCCCAAGTTCAAGTGGGAACACAGCCGAGCACAGTCCCAGCATCTCACCCAGCTCAGTGGAAAACAGCGGTGTCAGTCAGTCCCCACTGGTGCAATAAGACACTTCCCAGCCACTTCCAACATTCCCCAGTACCTTCAGTTCCGGGATTTAAAATGCAAGAGAAAAAACATTTTTACTGCTGCTTAGTTTTTGGACTGAAAATATATTAAAACTCAAGAAGGACCAAGAAGTTTTCGTATGTATCAATATATACTATACTCCTCATCTGTCTAACTTACCTAGAAATACAAACTTTTTAAATTCTAAAACTCAGCCATTTCATGCAACCAGAAACTAGTTAAAAGCTTCTATTTTCCTCTTTGAACACTCAAGATTGCATGGCAAAGACCCAGTCAGAATAATTTACCCCTGGTTAAGTTTCTAAAGACTTTGTACATACAGAAATATGGCTCTGTTCTTTCTATACTGGATGTTTGGTGCTTTCCTTTCGTCTTGCATACTCAAAATAGCCAAGACACCGAGGTTATGACACAGACTACTGTACATGTCCGACTACGAAATAACTGTCTTGCCTTCACAGAATAACCAAGACATCAAGGTAAGGAAATGGGACTATTGTACAGAATGACAAGATAAGGCTAAAGATATTCTAATTTAGTTAGTATGGAAGCTTGTCCTTGCTCTTTCTGATGCTCTCAAACTGCGTCTTTTATTTCCTGTTGCCCAGTAAGAGTATATAAATTCACTGTACCAGCAGAAGAGAATTCTGTATCCGTGTAACTGCCAGTTCAGTTAATCAGATGTCATTGTTCAATTGTTAATGTCACTTTAAATTAAAAGTGGTTTATTACTTGTTTAATGACATAACTACACAATTTTTTAAAAAGATACATTTTTACAGTAATGATAGCCTCCAAGGCAGAAACACTTTTCAGTGTTAAGTTTTTGTTTACCTATTCACAAGCCATTAGGGAAATTTCTTGGTATAATTAACAGGCTGGTCTGCCACCCGTACCATGTAACTCTAGTGTCCTTCCTGACTCACGCCTGATGTTGGGGTGTTTTCCAGCCTTCTTGATGCCCAGGGGCTAACACTAACCCGCCATGGCACGGGCGGAGAATACGCATCCCTCGACCTTGTTCAATCACTATGAAGCAGAGTGAAAGCTGTGGTAGAGTGGTTAACAGATACAAGTGTCAGTTTCTTAGTTCTCATTTAAGCACTAGTGGATTTTTTTTTTTTGATATATTAGCAAGTCTGTGATGTACTTTCACTGGCTCTGTTTGTACATTGAGATTGTTTAACAATGCTTTCTATGTTCATATACTGTTTACCTTTTTCCATGGAGTCTCCTGGCAAAGAATAAAATATATTTATTTTAAAGGTGTGTGGGAGCTTTTCACTACACTTTCATTTTCAGTAAAGAGACAGAGAAAACAGTTCCATTTTTAATGTTTAAAGTTCATTTCAAAAAGCAGGTCTGTAGTCTGCGATCATGACAATTAAAATCTGTGCTAATGCACGGCAGTCTATAACAATACTACAAGCCAATCAGACAGTACATGACATTTCAATGAGTAAAAAAGAGCATAAAACTGTATGTGTAAGAACCAAATGTTAAAAGGCCTACCACATTAATAAAAAACCATCAATTACATTATCACATTAAAATAAGTCAGATGTACAAAAGTCTGAGACAGAAAAGACAAAAAGACAACACAAGTTATCTGTTGAAAAATGTTTCTGTGCTCTTTGGGCACTTAATTAAACATTGCAAAATCGACATCTTCTTCATCATCAGACTCTGCAAAATATTTTACTTCTTTCCTAGCTCGACCGGTCCGTGGCAGAGAAGGTGGTTCAGAAGTGAAGTCTGATGGGAAGATGTCCACATCTGAATCCTGATCAAAAGATGTTTTCTTCGGTTTCTAGAACATTTTTTTACACAATAGATTTAAAATCGCAAAGTTAAGACCAAAGTTAAGAAAAGGAAAAAAAAAAAAGAGACTAGTGTTAAAAAGAATTCTCATTCCTTATACTTCATTTACATTTGGGAATTATAAATAATGATGCTTTTAAAATTAGAACTATAATGCTAACTTAAAGGTAAGACCAGTTACCTAATCATTTTTATGAAAGGAAAAAGATTAAGTGTAGTAATTTGCCATTTTAGTGACCTTGTAATACTTATTTCTTTCAGAATTTATATATCACTCAGCAAATACGCAGATTAGTAAAAATCCACACTGTCTAATTTGTAAGTACACACGAGTTCATGAGCGGAAAAGAAGACTTAGGCACAGTATGGACTGTGCACTGTGTTTATGAAATCGCAGAGAAGAGGCACCAAGAGGGACCAGGGGTGTAGGGAAGGGTGGGTGGAAGAGGTCAGTGTGAAAAGCAGCACAAGACTAACACCACATATATCTGTATTTTTTTAAGTTTCAGTGGACTAGACCGAGAAAAAAGGGAGGGACATTTGATGTTTTTCATTTACCTAAAAGATACTGTACTTCTGGAGAAATGTCAGACTAATTGGGAAAATTAGCCACAGTCTAATGTATTCAAGTTGAAAAAAAATATTTCAGGCAGGTAGTATATAATTTCTACTGTTCATTAGATGTAATACTCTTAAGTGGGCTAATTTATACCACCCTTTCATCCAAGAAATAGTCCTGATTATATAGATCTAGACTTGGATAATTCTTTAAAATTAGGATCTTTATCCTTATGGGGCTTGTATATGGTTAAAGCCATTACAAGACATTATATTGGGTTGGCCAAAATGTCCACTTAGGTTTTTTCCCCATAAAATAGAAGACACATTTTTTATTTTCACCAATAACTTTATTTGTTTGGGTATTTTGAGGATGTTGGCTATCTCTTGCTATTGGCTTCTAGTGTGTAGAGGCCAGGGCTGCTGCTAAATACCTTCCAATGCATAAGACAGCCCCACAGCAAAAAATATTTCACCAAAATGTCAGCAGTACCAAGAAACTTCGCAAACCACCCTTGACATGTTTGATCAGCCTCAGCACCTTCTCTATACACTGTTCAAATCTTTTTTTGTTTCAGTTGCATTTTTACCTTTCTTGAAGTATAGCATAATATGCTGAAAATGTTGCTTATTTTCTTCCATCCTCAATATTAATTTTGGCAACTTTTTTTAAATGTACACTGATATGACAGCTGTCACAAGGCAATCGAACAAAATTGTTTTGAATGAAGTTAAAGACAACAAAGAACTACTAGAGACATCCTATGGGAAAACTATGAATGGACTTTTTGGCCAACCCAATAGTGATAAGCAAACTAAACCAGTTACAGATCATCCTAAACAAAGGTGTACATTGCAAAGACGCCCCTGCTCACCTTGCTTGCTGGTTTGGACGTTTTCCTGCCTGGGTTATAATCACCTTCGTTTTCAGAGCCAGATGCTTTTCTTTTCCTTGCCCCTCGACCTTTACCTTAAAATGATACAAAAGGGTTTTTTTTCTCCCAAGGTTAAGTGCAATATGAAAAGATAAAAACATTACTTCTTTGGCATGCCCTAATCTCTTAGATGTAGACACAATTTGGCAGCATCATGTCAGTTCTGGAGTTGACATGACTAAAGCGTATTTCACAAGTGTAAACTAATTGGAAGGTCCTCATAACAAATTTTAATGACCAAACCCCTATTGACCGCATAAAAGAAAACATTTGCATGTTGTCCTTGGGCCTGAAAAAAAAAATCTCTTAGAAGAGTGCTTTTTAAATTGTATGTAATGAAAACAAATTTAGTTTCTAATTTGTCATACACCAATAATTTTAAAAATATAAATTACTAGAAAAGTAATACATACATTCTTATCACAAATTACAAAGGTTTTAATCCTTACTCTAAATTTTACTTCCTTCATCACACTAGTGACAACCAACTACAGACCCCACTGGAAGTAGCAGTATCTTAGAATAAAGCCCCCGGTTTTAAACAGGAAATAACTATCAAATCTATATTCCTTCTCAAACCTAGAATTACCATATGCAGCCTATTTTTCATCTACCTAACTTCTTGTTCTCATCACTGGAGGAGGAAGGGGAAAAGGTAATATTTAAATGTTCTCCATTGTACAGTGATTCCAGTGAGTGAAAGGAAATGGAACTAAATTGCAATTCTAAATTTTTAAAAATTCCTTAAGAGCTATGACCAACTAGATTATACTAGTAAGAAAAGACATCCCAAATGACCTTGGGATATCATATTTGATCAAATAAATCAACGAAATGGCACTTTTGTATTTATAAAGCTTTCAAACCATGCACACCATAAGTACTGACCTCCCCAATCACTAGGATTCTTTCTGCCCTGCTATTCTCCCTTGTTTCCCGGTAGGTCTGTATCTCCTTATCCTAACCTCCACTTTAAGAAATAAAATAAACACAATGACAGTATCCCTCCGCTGAATAAAAGGCTGAGAAAGTCACATATTACATATTTTTTTAAAGCGTCTGTAAGTACCTTCTAGATTCTGAAGGCAAGGAATGGATACCAGAGAGAACAGGTGCTGGTGCCCCCGTGGGGCCCTGAGCACAGCCATTCCATTTCCAAGGTCAGGAAAAAGCTCTGGTGGAGCCCCAGCCCACTCCAGTGGGTGTCACACTCTCACCTACCTCTTCAATAACTACTCCCAGTGAGGACCCTCTCCCCACATGGCCCTCGGACCATTCCTGTTTATGCAAATTGCTTACTTACCTCTTTCTCAATTTCTTGATTTGTAAAACAAAGTTACTAGATTAAATTGCTATACTTCCCTTTGTATCAATTCAGTACCAATTCTTAGATACATGGTTTACTGAGAAGTAAAGCAATTTAAAATAGAATAGGTACCCAGTCTCTCTAAATTCAATGAGTAAGAGACTAAATATTTCCCACAGGGTATGTTTGGGGTTATACAAAGACAATCCTCACCTTTTGGTGTTGTAGTCTTCTTTGGAATGCCAAATTCTGAATCTGAGTCAGAGTTGATAGTCTCTACTTTCTTCTGTTTGGGGGTTCTCTTGGGCTTAGGGGTTATATCTGAAGATGGTTTTCCTATTAAGCAAATTTCCATTGCTTAGATCAAAGTAATATACTTACCAATAAACCAAGCTGAAGTGAGTCCTAATGGAGTTTCCTACAGCTGATATGAAACTGAGTAGCGTTAAGTAATAACATACTTTCTCTCCACTTACCGCCAATGTAAAGGTAAACAATTTCTCACAGATGATAAAATGCTTTTTATTTAATTATGCATAATTTGCCTATTGACAATTCAAGTGAGATGTTTTGAATAAGGGACATTAAAATGAATTAAGCAGTAACTTTTTAAAAGTGTAAAAATACAGTATAGTCAAGACAAAAAACATAGTTGACATATTAATTATAACCCAAATATAACTACAGATTAATTTCTAACTTTTTAAATATTTTAGAGAAATAAAACCATTTTTATGAGACCATCAAATACAAAGAATTCACCTTCATTAAGTTGATATTCAGACTTGAAACTTTTACGTGGAGAGGATAAAAATTCTAGAAAAAGAGCAACAGACCCAAAGACCTTTGTTTTGATGAATTTGGTTTTAAAAATAGGCCTTGTTTTTCAGCTTCATTTGTAGTCTATGTGAAAACTGATTATACTAATCATTTGTGTGATTAGTAAAACCTAACTTTAAAAAATGATTGAATTAACCACAGGCTTTTCTATTTTTAAAAAAGACCCACACTAAATCTATGGGAAATATACTCCCAGTCCCAATGAGGTGCTAGAGCTAAGGCCCCTCATTAGAGCGACAGCAGCAGCCCACGGCTCTTATGGCAGTGGCAGCCACAGATACTGTGGCTTCTCCCTGAGGCTTCATGCTGCAATCGACCACCAGAGTCTCAGCCAGTGCAGCCCCTAGCGGAAGGGCGGACTTGGCACAGCGGGGTGTTCTAGGGACCACCTTTTTACTTTGGAAGAGATTCCAGGCTTGCAGTGTTAAGTGGCACTTTCAACTCTGCTGGGCAAACATTAGGGCAGATATCTGAGTACTATGAGCAGTCTTTTTGCTGTAAACTTATTGGAGCTACAGAATTTAACTTGTATAATAATTTATGTAATTTGGAGTTCACATACATGATCCCTCAGAAGGACATGATGCATCTTCTCCTTGAAATGGTGTTTTGTGGGAACTGTATTTCTGGAGGAAGGGTGGGGGCTTGCTGGGGTCCCTGAAATGACACCACACAGGTGTCACCCAGTCAACTGGCACAAGGCTAGTTTAGCAACTGGTGATAACAACCAAATAGGACAGTGGGACAAGCTATCCTTTCTTTTTCATCCTTATCCAAGGATATATTTATTGATTTTAGAGAGAGGAGAGGAAAGGGGGAGAGAGAGAAACTTCGATTGGTTGCCTCCTATATGTGCCCAAACTGAGGATCAAACCCACAACCTAGTTAGTTATGTGCCCTCACTGGGAACTGAAACCCACAACCTGGATCAAACCTGCAACCTTTTGGTGTATGGGATGATGCTCCAACTAAGATACCCAGCCAGGGCTATACTCTCCTTTTAGTTAATGCTAAACTGACTC
Organism: Micronycteris hirsuta; assembly: GCA_004026765.1. Classification (NCBI taxonomy): domain Eukaryota; kingdom Metazoa; phylum Chordata; class Mammalia; order Chiroptera; family Phyllostomidae; genus Micronycteris; species Micronycteris hirsuta. The sequence goes on along the minus strand of PVJI01004675.1, from coordinate 79,738 downwards.
TTTAAGTTAAATAGGAGTGAATAGCTTGATGAAGTAAACAGGTTGGTATGTTGAAAGAACTAATAAGGCTGTCAAGTTATCAGGGTTCTTATAAGACGCTAATATGAAGATCAAAAAAAAAAAAGATGCTGAAAGAGAAATTATAGGGCCTGTCTTGATTTGAGTTCCCCAGAAGTAGACCCAGCCTGATCCTACAACAAAGACTCAAGAATTTACTTGGGAGGTAAAAGAAATATAAAAACGAGATGAAGAGAGGGCAGCCAATAATGGGTAAGTTATATCCTACCTGTCATCAATGCAGGAGCTTAATCCCATGAGGAGTCTCTTGGAGCCAATATGAAAAACATATCCAAGAGGGGCAAGAGCTCTAAAATATTTGCAGACCAGCTTTCCTCAGTCGCTGGTAGAAGGTGGCTGGGGGGTGGAAAAATGTTAATATTCCAGCATAGCAACAAAGAAAGTTCCGGGGCAAAGAAATAGAGACATTGGCCCAGGTACACTGAGGTGGTAAAGGCAAGAGGATGCAGGCAGGGCACCCGATGTGAAGGCTAGAGAGGCTCCTGGAGCCAACCGCTTTCTCACCACATCTTAGTGCATTCAGAGGAAGCGGGGACTTTTATTGTGTGTCTACAATGATGTTGTCGATTGTGCATTTTTAAGATCCTGAAGGGACAGTCCATACTATTTGTTTACTTGCCATGTAAGTAGCAATTATCTTTGGAACACAAAGCACTATTACTTATCTCCTTCAAATATACCAAGGGATGCATATACCTTGGTAATAGTAACAGATCAATGAAGCAACTGAGTGTTTTATAGATTACGTGAGGCTATGGAAAAGAAAGATGCTATCTATATGACTCAGAAAGAAAAAGAAGCCCTGGCTGGTGTGGCTTAGTGGATTGAGCGCTGGCCTGCAGATGGAGAGGTTGCCAGTTCAATTCCCAATCAGGGCACATGCCTGGGTTGTGGGCCAGATCCCCAATTGGGGGCATGCAAGAGGCAATTAGTCAATGTTTCTCTCACACATCGATGCTTCCTCTCCCTCCTTTCCCCTGTCTAAATAAATAAATACAATCTTTTTCAAAAAAAAAGAAAAAGAGGATCCCCAAAAGAACTGACCAATCATTCCACACGAGGAGTTAAGGCATGACCTATATAGGTAACACAATCAGGCTACTCGTAAGATTAAAAAAATTGAACCTACTTTACAATCTAACAACTACAGGAGAGCTTTACTATCTTTAGTATCAATGCATGGATTATTTTATAATTACAGCTTTAAAATGAGGTCTTAAAATCATTTTAATAGTCACCTCACATGGTTAGAAAACAAGAGGGATTCTCTTTATACACATTTATACTTTATAACTATTTTCTAGTGAAGTACTAGTGCAACTAGTTTCAAATTATATAAATTTCCTTGAATGTTAACTATCACTACATGGTTTATGCAATGCTTACAAAAATCAAATATAAGTACATACCCTTTTTAGCAGCTACTGTTTTACTTGGAACTTTATCTGTTTGTTTCAGACCAAATGATGGTGAAAAAACAGAAGCAGAATCTTCTTCATTACTGTCAAATTTAGCTGAATCTAAAAATTACAAAGCTTTTTTTCAGTAAAGAGACTCTGTAAGGACCACTTAATAGTTAAACTTTGATTCTTTTTACTGATGACTTCTCTTTAGCTAGATAATTGACCTTACAAGTTTCTATTTTGTGATCTTATAATCCACAATATACAAACAGCTGAAAATAAAAAATATAACAATGTTATATTTCAAAAAAAACTCTGTTGTAAAACAGTATAGAAATGCATAGAGTAATGAATTTTTAATAGTCCCAAGTGCTAATCATTTAAAAATTAACTGACCAATTCAAAAATAAATACTGATGATTTATTTTAAAGAGATATGAAAAAGCTCTCAATGTGATTATTTTAGTATCAGTGTTCATCTTTTTAAATTAATATTAAATCATTGAAGATTTATTTAAAAGGCATGTAGGCTTACTTTCACATTCAAATTAATTAAATTAATTAATTCCTCCTTCCATTCCTCCCTCTGACACCAAAATAGGGACTCTTACTCTTAAAATAGCTATATAACTGTTTTGACATGCTGTCAATATGCATATGTATCTATATAAAGAGAGAATGTACCAGATCCATGTATATATATCTATATCTATGTGTGTGTTAAAAAATTCAAGACAGTCAATTCAATCTAACCAGCTTGTTTTGACCTTAAAAATTCCACACACAGAAATATAGGGAATAAAAATATACACCCTGATTACATTTGCTTCTATGAAAGCTTTAGTCTGTCAGCCACTAGGATTTAGTAGAACAAATCTGCATATTGCTACCCTTGTAACTAAAAAAAAATGTCATACATATATTCACATTGCCATGAAAATCAGATTTCAATCTTCCAAAATTTCTTTCTATATTTTTTCACTCATTAAAACACTACCCCACACCCACACTCCCTACACATGTACAGGTCAGTTAGCATCTGCCTGTCCACCTAAATGCTTCCATAATGCCTATTTAGACCAACCAGTTGGGAATCACCTCAGGAAAAGTAAATAAACCTATTACATTGAGAAAAATGTAAAAAGAAGGTAAGGTATCTACTCATAAAAACATCGTGAAGTTAACTCATAGCAATAATATAAATAACCAACCAAAAGACTCAATGAGCATACCATCTTCTGACTTCTGAGAATATGAAGGAAATGAGAAGAGATTCCCAAAATCCTGACTTTTTTTGTCATGTGAAGATTTCCTATTAGAAAGAAAAATTAAACACCACAATATAATTTAAATATCTGTTTCAACCTTGATAAATTACATATAATATGTACTGCAGGATTATAATCACAGAACAAAATCTTGTTCTTTCATTTGTTTCTGTAGCCAAAACTTTTTCCTCTCTAATATGCACAAATGTGCACACATACACACAGACACCAGACAGACCAATAACTTTAATGTAAGAGAATGGGAACTAAGTGAAGGTTCAGTTATTCAAAATATCACTAAATTAAGTTTTATGGTAGATAGAACCATTCCAGAATTTAACATTAATAAATTATTGGCAAAAAATGCAAGAAGAAAGTCGGAATCTCCATTAGAGTAGGCAATAATCCTATTTTTGATCCTAGACTAATAGGTGGCAAAATATTTTCTTAAAAAATCTTAAATAGTTCACATACTTCACATCCTACATGTTAGTGTCCACACTCATCAGAGGCAAGAAAAGTCGATCGAAGCCAAAGCTAGGAAAGAAAACTAAACTTCCCATTTCTAAAGAGTTATTCATTTTTCTCTGAACCTTCAAGGGTTGTCAAATTACGTCTCAAGGCCTCCTGCCTACTTTTGTACATCAAGTTTTACCGGAACACAACGACATTAGTTCTTTTACAATTGGTTATGGCTTTCTTATGGCCTGCAAAACCTAAAATATTTATTATTGAGCCACTTATGGAAAAAAATTTGCTAACTCATGTTCTAAAGTATAGCAACGTTAACCAAATTTATTGCTTCATATGGAGGGCCTTACCTAGAATAACAATTTCTTAGAGAGAGCCTAATCAACTAACTGCACCATATAACTGAATAGCAGATGCTTCATGACTTACTCTGGAGTAGCTTTTGATTTGCCTGGTGAAAATGTATATTCGTCTTTATCTAGGCCATCTGAAGGAACATATTCATCATCCCCATCATTTGTTATGGGAGATGCTTTGACTTTCAATTCCTCTAAATCATTATTGTCATCATCATCATCATCAGCATCATCATCCTCTTCTTCTGAGAAATCAAATGTGTATTTAGGCCTCTCAGCTAGGAGAAAAGTGGAAGAATGTTAAAATAAAACCCAGCTTTATCCACACGGAATATTACAAGGAATAATGCATTTGAAAAATATTCCTGCTATCTCTGAAAACACTCAAGAGAAAAAAAAAAGACAAGCATTTAAAGAATGAAAGCCAACAACTTCAGCCTCAGTTATTTCGATGGTGTTAACACCTATCTTGTACTTCCCAGGAATCTATGGGGTAACGTTGCATATGTTAGGAAAGCATAAACTGATGAGATTATTAGCATGTTGCCTGTCTTACTTAAATATTACTCAGGAAAGTATCATCGCCACTGTAAAAGTGACTACGAATATAAGACTTCCCATATCTGCAATTACAAAAGATGAATTTTACAGGTCTTTAGAAAGTGCTAATCTTTCTCTTAACCTTTTGCATAAAAATTATCTTCTATTCATAGTAGTTTTACTACAAAATAACACAGTAATTTTTCACGTGAATGAGAAAAATAGAGGTAAGTTCTCGATATATTAGCAAGACAGTAATTTAATATAATGTATAAAAAAAGGTACCAACTATGGGGGAAGCACACTGGTATAATACAAATAAGTTTTACTATAATTTCTAGCATGTGCTATAAAATAAAATTTTAAAATCATTTGGATGCTATGTAAGTTTTTACTTCATTCCAGATATATGGAACTGTTTTGAAGCATTTAATTAATTTTTATGTAAATTAAGTTACATATGTTAAAGATTCACATATATTGTAATGCCTATGCACATTATAAAAAGAAATTTAATCACTCTGTGATTAGAGAACCAAAGAACTTAAGGCCTGACATATAATTTGAAAAGTATCTCCCAGAGGAAAAACAACCATAATGACATATCATTCATAGTAAGTAAATCAGAACTTAACATTGAGAAGTCTATAAAAGAGGGCACTCAACAGTTTTTAATTATTTGAAGACTTCAAGTTAATGAAAATTCAGACAAGATCAAATCACATGCTTAACAGTAATATACAATAACAAAATGGGGTTGTGCTGCCTAACTCTATGACTATAGTTACCTAAATAATGCTATGTGCATGGAATCACACTTCTAAAGTATGGGGAATTTCAGATACAAGGGGAGAAAACTAAACAAAAAACTATGAAGTATTTCTATTGACCTGTCACTCTTGGTATACTACCAAAATACATTTTTTGCCCCATATCTTCAAACTACGGAGGAAATATAAACAGCCTTTGTAATAAACATCAATAAGAAAATGATTTGACTTTGAATGGTGAGCACACAACACAATATACTGATCATGTAGCATAGATATGTACACTTGAAACCTATATAATCTTATTAATGTCACTCCAATAAATTTAATAAAATTTTTTTGAAAAACATTTTAGGGAAATTTGTTTTATGACCAACTTTGTCAGAAAAGATCATCCTGTAAAGCAATTTTTGTCTTTGAGAACTGTAACTTCTGGTTTAGTACTTTGGTAACAATGGTGATACTAATAAACTAACTTATATAAGTAACACTAACTTTGTCAAACCATAATATAAAATAAATATAAAACATATCACAATACCAGCTGCTCTCCTAAGTAAAGAATCCCTTGGAATAACCACAGGCTCTGTCTCTTCCAAGTCACTTTCTGACTTGGATTCATCATCTGACCACGGATTCCGTTTCTTCATTTTCTTTGCACCAGGTTTGCCAGATGATGTAGGTGTTTTTCTTTTTCTCACCCTGGTACCTAAAACCAAAAGAACAAAAATGAAATATGTACTAATGCTTATACAAATGCCGTTAGCAAAAATAAAACTATTAGAAAGAAAAGTTCATTATACAATAACAAATGTTCATGAACATTGGAGACATGAAACTATTAGGAAAAAACAGTCAAAAGAATCTAGTAATACCCTGAATATATAGATTTTCACATTAAAAAAACTTTCAAATAAATCCTCACCAGGCTCCTTTTTCTCTCTTTTGGGCTTGGGACCTTTATTGATGGGCACTGCCTGGATCAGTGCTTCCTCTCCTGGACCTTCGACTGGCGTTCCACTGAACTCCTCATCAAATTCCACTTTTACTGCTGTGGTATCAAGATCACCCTACACGTTAAAAAGAAAATCAAGCCATGAATAATAATAATAATTTTTTTAAAAAAGCAAGCCATGAATAATAATAAAAAAGTAATAATAATACATTGTATTTTAGAGCTACTTTTTCAGCCAATAGATTGTTTCTTCATGTTAGATGAGTAAAAAATAATAAAATAAAATGTACTTCTATTGAGGTCTTAACAGATGACTTTGATCAGACCATATTTTACTTTATTTATTTGTAGCAAATGGTATTGCTTACCACTGTAATCTGATACACACCATGAGATGACAGCTACTTAAAAGCAACCATAATAAATAAGGTGGCCATTTCTGATTATTAGTGGGACTTTCAGACCAATGGCTAAGTATACCAAAAGGTACCTACAGACTAAGTTGGTATAGCTCTGGTCTCTATATATTAGAAAAAAATCTTCAGATTATTAACTGAAAATAAGCAACACAAGTCATGCACTGTAGGCATTACAAGACAAAGCCAAGCGAGAAAGAAAGGTGAGGAGAGGAGAAGAGAGAGAGAAGAGGAGAGGAGAGAGAACAAATCATTATAATACAAATAAATATAGAGGGAGGTCTAACCACTTGACCCATGGGCCTAACAGAGAAGTGAGCAACTCTGCCTAGGGCAGGCTCAGGGAAGACTCCACGAAGGGACCTTTCTGATTGAGTCTTAAAGTAATTACATTTGCCAGGTGAGGAGAAGGACTGAAGAATGAGCATCCACAGAAAAAGACACAGTGACATGAATCGCCACACTGTTTAGTGAAGTGCAGATAGTGTGCTAGGATTCAAGGTGAGAGGAAAGATTAGTCATACAGAAACACAGGGAGGCATGTGGGAGTGAAATCAGTGTACACGGAAATCTGTGTGTGATCAGTGGGGAGTCACTAAAAGCTTTTAAGCATTTGTATAATAGGCAGGCTTATTGGAAATATTGCTCTGGTAGTAAGAGACAAGACTGAGAGGAATAAAGTGAAGAAAGGCAGAAGTCACGATTAGATGACTGCTTTAAATTATCTCAGGGAAAACAGAATTCCCTAAGATAGTGTCAATGGGAACCAAAATAAGGAGGTGGATTTTGGATTTGCTTCATAGGCAGCCCACATGATTTAGTTCCTGATTAAACTGGAAAACTCCCAGATTTTTGGCCAATGTTAGTGATGGGTCTTAGTGCCATTAACTGAGATAAGGCATAGAGGTGGAAGGAGTAGCTTTTAAATCAGGCTGATGAGTCCAGTTTCAGAAATGCTGAGTTTGAGAGGATTCGAGCATTCAAATAGCTATAGTAGCCTGGCACCACATCCAGTGCAGGCCTATCAGACTAAAATGTTAGTTTCAGTGGCTTAATAGAGGGAAAAAACTAAATGGGACCAAAGTTTATGTCCCTTCTTCAGTACCATCTTTGTGGTAGTCATCTTAGTTTCTGTAACGTGAAGCATGTGTTTCAGAGAACAGGGATATCTGTCTGGTCCAATGACCTTGGCGATAATAGTCATAACTGAAAGCTGCTTATGGTAAGCTTAATTCAACACTGTAAACAGATTTTTGTTACAGATTTTTGTTCTTGTGCTATTTTCAGTTCTTGAATCTATGTAGTAGTTGTAACACAAATATTTGAATAGCTATTTCTGATGTCATACTCTGGCCTTTCCCCCTGCCTTAACACTGTTGCCCATATATTTTTTAAATTAAATAAAAGATTCCTTTCCTTTCCACCAAACTCTGCCTCCAGAGTTTTTACCTGTTGGTGGCAAGTGGTAGGATGCCTACTGCTAGGGTTCGGTAACAGCCTGGCACTCCTGAAAACCTTAGGGACATAGACTTAAGTCACTGTGTGAGTGGAAAGAGCTCTGGGCATAGATGACATTACTCAAGGGAACTACTGACTGTGTAAAGTGTAGAGAACAGTGCTGAGAACTGAACCTGACAAACACCAACTAAGGACGAGAGAAAACATTTTCCTAAGGAGAAAGTGAGTGCATGTTTAAGTGAACCTGTGTGTGGTAGGGAGCCAGGTAAGATGGAAACAGTAAGGCATCAGTTTATCAGAACAGTAGAAGAGAACGATCTCTCTGATATCACAATGCTCCTATAACTTCAACTATTAACTCTGTACAGAGAATGCTCTCATCTCTCACTCCAGCTCTTTGGGCTTATTTCCCAAGCTCTAATTAGACTGTCGGACATATCTACCTATATATCCCTTGCATTCTAAAGTCAACATGCCCAGAAAAATTAGTCTTTCTCAGAACATCATGTTTCCTGTTTCCTCAGCTCTGAACAGCATTTTCAATGTTTCCTCCCTCTGGCTAACTCTGGTTCATCTGCTGGAGGGCAGGTAGGTCTCATACCTTTAAATCCCCAATAGTATGATCAATGTCAACGACATAGGATGTGCTTGATGATTTTTTAACTAACAGTAAAAACAAACAGTAAAACGATTGCTTATTTTAACAGCCTAACAGACCCTTTCTGCTGTAAGACTTTCTTGATTGGTCATACATAGTACTAAAGTTTATATTTTAAAGTTGATAAACATTTTTTTTTGTTGTTACATGATTTTAATTTAAAATGCTGCTGAGTAGAGTATTGCTATCTCTCATTTTAAAAATGGAATCAAGTAGGTAGCTCTACATGTGGGTCCTTGGCTAATGTTTTCCTTCTATGGATCAACTGCTATCATAGTACAAGTGATTTCCTAACACAAGTGACTGTGTTAGAAACAAAATATAGCAATATTTAAGCACACAGTAAAATTAAAATACATATATACATCATTATGAAGGTGGAGTCTGCCAATGAGCTAAAGCAAGAAATACATCATACCTTTTTCTTCTTCAGCAACTTTTTGCTGGCATCTGCCTTCATGGCAGTAATTTCAGGAACTATTCTCCTCCCATACGGTGAGGGCATTGTCTCTTCCAGTTGAAGTTTCTTCACCTTAGGTTTGCCAACTTTACCTTTTATTGCTTTTCCAGCCATTCCAGCCATTATATCTTCTCGTTCTTGCGCTTCCACTTTCTGAAATATAATTATATAAGGGAGGTGGGAAGAGAACAGGTACACACACAACTCATTAGAAAAGACAATCCCTACTGTGTAAGAAATTAAAACTAACTTCATTCACTTAGTAAGGAATAAAGCTTTCCTTTCAAGTAATCTAAAATAATTGGACAAATAATAATTCTAAGTAGAAGACTTGCACTATAGTCCCAATGCTGTCTAACTAGCTTCTCATTTGTAATACAAGAGCAAAGTAACAGAATGACTTAAATGGCCCCTTCCTATTCTAGAGTCCTATGCTGCATTATGGAATCAAGATTTCTGATGATGTGGTATTATCAGAATCCTAATAAATCATACAAAAAGGTAGTTCTGTTAAGTATGAAGCTATTCTTTACTACTGCTTTAGCCATAACAGAAAACATGAAAAAAATTGTTCACAAACGAAGTCAGAAAGTATGAAAATTAAAAGGGCCAATATAGTTAGATTGAACTAAGGAGGTTCTATGTAATAATATTTAAATGAGGAAATAATTATAATTGATGTTTAAAATTTTTTACTTTACCAAATTATTCCTTCAAATAATTTGCAAGCTTCGAAAGGTACTAAACATGCCATCTTAATCTCCTGAAAAGTTTTTAAGAAATCCTTATAGCATGATAGCTTAACAGAAATAACACAGGCTTTGAAATCAGACAGACCTGGATTTCAATTTTAGCACTACCACTTATTAGTCATAAATCCTCGTGAAACAACATTTACAATTCATAAAGAGCCTACTATGCCCTAGGCATTAAAAATCACATATCCTCATTTTATGGATGAAGAAATTGGATAAGTAATTGCTCTTAAGCATAATAATATAATTTTTCTCTAAGCCAGTTACTTAACCTAAGATTCAGGACTTTCATCTATATAACAGGCTAATATTAAATAACTTCTCTCACTTGGGGGGAGAGTAGTAGGATTCACTCTCAGGACAATAAAGAATGCAGTGCCAACATACAGTAAAGATTCAATTAATTGTATCAATAGATTTTAAATGGCATAGTTTAACATGAAATTTAAATCTAAATCTTTCTAATGTAAAAAATATACATATCCGAAACAAATAAGTTGTTTGAATTTAGTTTACTAATTATCAAATAATAAAATAAGGTGGCAAATTAAAAGTGAAAGAGTAGATTATTCACTGGTATTATTTCCAGTGGTACTGTTTCAATAATAAGGAAATTTATTGACATAACAACAAAAAGTTTTCTATGTCTCATGTTAATGGTCAGTGATCAAATTTAAAGAAATATTGGAATATCATTAATATTAATCAGGAACAATTATTTTCCCTTTGAATATGTGATTGTTTCATATTTAATGAATATTAAGTTTTAAATGTATAAGCATAATAAAAAGGTCTCAAATTTTAAAAACTCTAATTTTCAATAAAAGCAAAACATAAATCAAGGCATACTTGTATTTGTGACAGGCGAAAGATCATTAAGAAAACCCATTAAAATATGCCAGAAATCAGTCTATGGCCATACCACCCTGGCTGCACCCAATCTCGTCTAAAATATGCCAGAAATTTTACTAAGGCAACTAATACACCACACTCATTTATAATATTTCTAATTCTGACTTAGGTCACGATAATAAAACTAGACCATGTGGACAATAAATTAACAAAACAAATAAAAAGTAAAAAGAACAAACACAAAAATAATTATCATATGAGTAACAATAAATAGTAATTACCTTCTGCTACTCAAAATCAGATGTTCATACTGCTATATTAATTTAATTCTAAAATTGTGAGTTAACTGCATTAAAAACAAATATCCATTTTAGAAAATGTTTATATTTTATATCTTTCTCTACATTTTTTTAAAACTAGAATTCTATCTGGAGAAAAATAAGCTATATCAAAAAATATTTAAATTTTCTGTTATAAGCCCAAAGAGACTATACTACTTTCTGAAAATCAAAGTATCTATATTGTGTCATATATATATACACACATATGTGTGTGTGTGTGTGTGTGTGTGTGTGTGTGTTGCTTTTGGGGGTAAAAACATTAAACTGAATCATCATTAAGCTAATTTGAAGAAATTTTTACTTATAGAAAGTATTAGTATTTAATTTAATCTAATTTTCAACTCCATAGCTTTATACATTCATCTATACCAGACAACTTTTTTTAACTTCACAGAAGCTTAATCATCATGCAGCTTATATACACACATTAACCTCACAGAGTTAAAGGAAACTGAGATCATTTAATTGAAAAGAATTTTCGTTCTCGTTTCATGAACATTACTTTTCTAAATATGTCTTAACAGAAACTTAACCTACATCCAGTTCTTCAACAAATGCTGCTAAATCTTCTTTCCAAAGATCTGAAGGAGATTTTCTTTTAAGATCATTGACCTCTCGCCCCTATGATAAAAAAGTAGCATGATTTAAGTATCTGATAATTTAAAAATATGTAAGTGGTAAATCAAAATACTTATTTTTGAAAAAAGAAAAAAAGATATGAACAACACTGAAATAGTTTCAAATTATTTAACCCATGAAAATTCATACTTTTGAATCTCTCTGTTTAATCAGTTCTTCAACTTTTTCTTTAGTAAGAGACCACAGAGACATATTTAAAATATAATTAAAGTCAGGGCCTGAAGGAGTTCCTGAATCAGAGGAACTATCATCATGCTGGTTTTGTGATTCTTCCTCTTCTGCTGCCTGTAAAAAATAATAAACTTTATATTAAAGTCATATATAGCATCAAATCATTGTTGAATATTATTGAATACTGATTTAAAAATTCCACTAATGCTACACAATACTCTTAATGTTACATTTTCACTTGGTGGCATTATTTTAGATTATCTGCAAAATTACCTAAAAGTATATATTTCCTATAAAAAGTTTAAATTTTCTAAAAATGTATAATAAAGTCTTCAAAAGGAGTGATATATTCAGTCCCTATTTATCTAGGAATGTTACAAAAAATTAACTGCTCTGCCCAGGTAATATAAGTCACAAAATGAGAAGATATCACATATTAAAATTAATACAGTGAAACTAATGTCTCATCACTGCATTTTATTAGATTTTTATATTAGTGAGTGAATGAACAATTTGAAACCCAAAATAAATATCACTTACGAAAAATGTTTTACAGTTATACTAAATATGCTAAATATAGTCACTCTGTAAGGATGAATTCTTAATAAAAATTCTCTAAAGCAAGACTAGTCATGTTAGGACTAAGAAACTACACTTAAGAATTTAAGAGCTGGTGAGTAAGAGTATAAATTATAAGGGCCACTCTAAAATTTGATTTATATGGTCTTTTTCATAGAAAGAATTGCAATAAGAAATCCTCATGCTAATATATAATTTCAAAATCCAATGAATTTAGCAGAAATTGTAGGTGACATCACCTTGAAATTTTAAAAATAACAGCCATTACATCTTAATTTAATTGCATCTAAATTGTTTAAGGCACTCAGATAATTTAAATGACTGAGTTAACCATGACACTCCATAAAACAAAAAGTTCACTTTTGGTAACCAAAAAAAAAAAAACTTTACAATTTAATTTAAAATGTTCAGTAAAATAATGTATACATACAAAGTCCAGTTTAAGTAAGTATACTTCAGAAGCAAAGGGATAAACATAAAAATTGCAAAGCAAAATGCCTCATGACATAAACAAAACTATAAATTTAATTAAGCAACAGTAGTCAAATAAGGAATGCTGTGGTTCAGCTGATGGATGATTAATATGTTTCTAGATAGCTTGTGATAATTTATAAAATTTTTTAGAAATTTTACAGTTTTTTAAAAAATGCGTCATGGAGGAGTGTGTTGCTATGGAATGTTTAGGCTGTTATGGTACTATGAAAATATTATTCGAGTGTCACAAAATCCTGTTTAGACCCACACTTCAGAAATCTATTTACCCCAGGTTTTGATAATTCCCAGAGCACTGTTTGTTAGCGTGCTAGGAATGTGTGTATGTGTCATTATTAATATGAAGGTCACTAAGGATACTTTCAGAAAAAGAGAAAAACTTTTCACATTCCAATGACCAAATTCTACTATGTTTTTGAAAAAAAAAACTATAATATACTAATTATCTATCTTATAACTATCCCTTCTCCAATTCTGCACAATAGGATATGCTTATAAGGGTAGCTCCTTTTGTTACCTGAACCCCCAAAATAAACCCATGACCAATATGCAGAAGAGATTTTGATGGTGACAATGAAATTATTAAAACCAAGCACTAGGTTTTACCCATTAAGTCTGTTTTCACCAGAAGGGCATTCTCAAACTCTAAACACAAATATTTTAAAACTAAGCACTGAATTTATTATCTAACTAGTTAATTTTTTTAAGATACAGTTTAAACCAACAGTGATACAGAAGGGCAAGTAGTTTATTAACTATAATTTTGGGTTTAAGAATGCAATAAAACACATTAAAAGGAAAGCAAAATGCTTGGATCATCTTAATTCTAAATGCTCCCAATCTCATCCTACCCCTTTCTCCTCAAATAAGGAATAAGTCTATTGTCTTAATACACAATTGCAAAATATATAGTTCATTCTAACTTTACTCACTCTAATATATAGCATTCTACTGTCTGTTAAAAATAGAAAAAAGTTATAGTAGTGTAAATGAAAGCAGCATTTCAATGTAGTTTGATGAAAAATCTGAAAAACATTATGGTTGAGAACTCATAAATGTAGGGAAGTTTAAAGATTCAGCTCAAGTTATGTCACATAATTATATTTGTATTTCAAAGATGCTAACATTATCAGTATCATACGTACACAATATTCTAAGTAATAATAAAAGTTAATCACTTTCAATTTTCTTGTGTTCTCAATCACAATGCTATACTGTCTTTTTAAAATTTTCTCTTAATTATTCACGTCAGTAAGAAGAAACTAATTCTTGAGGGGAATTTCAAAGTTTCAATTCACTGAATTAATATTAGTGCTTTATGATCTGAAATGGACAATTTAATGAAAACATCAGACTTTTAATCTGAAGTTCCAGGGTTTAAATATCCAGCCAAAGATCTAAGCACAGGTCAGAACATAAATGGTGCTCAATAAGTACAATAATATTGAACACTTTGTCTCTACTCCTCCCAGAATAAACTGAAACCAGATCAAGTGAATGGTGACTGGATACCATGTTGTGCCCACTGACCAGTGTGAAATGATTTATGTGCTACCAGTGCAGTTCCCAGACAGTACACATGCACCTCACAAAACCACCACCATCACTGACACCCTTTAATGGCAGGCTCAGAAAAAAGGCCAAGGAGACTGAGCTACCTTCTCACACCTGGAGTCATTTCTCCAGGCCCTGGTTGAGTCACACTGGCACAGTGCTTTGTGGTGGGTGTGCACTGCAAATTCCTGTACTGTATCTGTTCTGTGGATAAACAGAAGACTTCAGTCTCCAAACAGACAACTCAGCACCTTAAGCAGTATTAAATTTAAATTTTAGGGGTTGGGGTTTTGGTTTGTTTTGGAAGTTGCTTTTAAAAGCTTCTCTGAATGTCTTGTTCTGCAAATGATTACCTTTTCTTGTGCTTCTTTCCAGGCTCTCACTGGGTCAGATTCATAACCTCTCTGGACTAACATTTGAATCAAATCTTTCTTTGACCTATTCTCTATGTGAGGGAAAAATAAAGTTAGGATCAAGAAAAGAGATTCAATTTGTATTTGTTTATATTCTACTGATAAAAATGTCTTCTATTTAATAAAGACTTTTTCCATTTTAACTAATGTTCAAATTTTTAAAAGTTGCATCTTACCTATAGCAATTTTCCCTTGTATCTTCTCTAAAATGAAACGAGCTTGATTGTTAAGCTTTGTAGATTCTGCTCCCAACATCCCTACAAGCCACTCCTTACGTAAACCATAATAGCTTAACCGTAAATCAAAGAATTCTTTCAAAATGTCTTGCACAGTTTCATACTTCTTCAGACATCCCATATGATCAAAGAGTACCTAAGCAAAACAAAGTTTTTGAAGATTATATAATCTGTACTTGTATTTTTAACTTAAGTGACAACTATAGTATTTAAATTAATAATACAAGTATATAAACACACACCACTCTTAAAAGCCATTAAACAAAACCAAAACTATTAAGCACATTAATGTAAATATTCCTTTGGTGACTCCAGAAAACTGATCAATTCAATTCTCAAAACCGTGAAAATATTTAAAATAGAAATAATTTGGAAAGGTAAAAATAGGCCCTTAAAAAGGGTTCTTATTTAATGTGGCTAGAAAACCACCTAAAATTTTTTTCAAACTAAAATTGAACAGTCTATCTTTAAATTTAGAATCATTAAATTTAAAGTTCTCTCTCCCATATACTCATTTGTCTCTCTTTTTTTGTTTTTATAACTGTGCTAAAATTCACCTAAACTTCCTCAATTTTTTTTTTAAATTTTACTTTCCATCTTTTTTCTCCTTTTTCCATCAGCTTTTCTGGACATATTACGGCACTTTTTTTTTTTTTTTTTACAGATACTGTACAATTGCTGGATTTTTTCTTTTACTCTTCTTTAAATCTAAAAGCTAATCGGGAGTGGAACAAGGGTAATCACACATATTAACTTCCTACCATCCTCCTAAATTATAAGTAAACACAAATATACAAATTTAATTCAGCAGATTAGAGTTATGAGGAGATAAGTTCTCCACAGTTAAAATGCTAATAGATAGGCACAAAGCACACGAAAGCTCTGCAACAGTCACTCCCATAACTTTTGGTCAGTGCATGTATCCTTTGTGTTCAAGCCCAGATGCACAAATGCAGAGTTGGGATTAGGAGTAATGGGTAATGGTGAAGAAAAAGAAATGAATGTACCTCTAGATCCTACAGCAAATGTACAGGACGGGGGATGCATTCAGACTTACTATAGCCACTGCCATCACGAAACCAATTACAAAAATCCAACTTATGACATGCAAGAAAGGATAAATAATAGTAAATCTAAACAGTTACCATGGAATTACAAGTAAGAGTAGTTTGAAGTTTAAAAACTTTGTGCAATCCAGCAGCTTCTGCTTGTGCTAATTTCTCTTCAGTCATTTTCACCACAAATTTCACAGTTGTATCAGTATGATATTCTTTATAATCAGAAATTAATGCTGGTGTTTTATCTGTTCCATTTAGCATAGGTTCTAAAACTTGTTCTTTGTATACCTATAAAAGATTTAAAAATAAGTAAAGCTTTTCATGACACACACTCATATTCTCATACCCAAGTCATACGACTTTTTAAAAATTCTCGGTTCCTGTGGAGGGTAAAAAAAGGAAATCTCCATCACTGTCATCTCCTGCCCAGTCATGAGAGGAGACAACAGATGGGGATCTCAACAGAGAAAGAACACACATAAAATAATGGTTCTGATCCGCTCACACTCCAAAGGGCAAGGGAAAGGCTGAGTATATAAAGATGGTAACATCAACTAGAACTGACGAGAGATGATACCCCCTTTAGATTTGTAATAACTGACACTGACACGAATTTATTGGCCATATAAGGGTTAAAAACTATTTCTTACATATTAGTCAACTCATTCCAAGATAAACAAAGATGATAATATCTTTAAAAGCTAGCTTAAGTTAGTCTTACATTTAGATAAGTTAAAAAAAACTTTTAAATTACTAATTGAATATTCAAAGCACAAATTCAACAGAATGGGTCAAAAATGAGTTTTTAAACACTATACATACAGACTTAGGGAAAACAAAGATGGAATCATATTCTAATCAGAAAGAGCTGTTTAATGCAATCCCTCTTCACAGACTACTCACATACTTATACTAACCTGTGTCCAAGTCCTAACAGGAAGCTCTGTAATCTCTACTGTGTTTCTATCCACCACAAATATTTCACCACTGACTGCATATTGGTTCTGACCAAGTTCTTGAATTGTTCCTTTAAAGTTTTTGTAGTTTGGAAGCTGTAGATAAAAAGAAAAATAACTTAAGGCTCTATTACTGACAGATAACATGACTGAAACTCATTTCCTTATCCACAATAGTCCCTCTCCAAATAATTGCTCTGAATTCACAGCTTCTGTTAATAGAATCTAAATATCCCCCATCTCAAAGCCTTAGCATATTTTTTCTAGTCTCCCTAGAATATTACTTTTTTTCCCCAGCCTATTGCCTCCATACCTCCTTCTCCCCTAGATTAGTAATCCTTTCAATTCAAACTGCTTGGATGTTAATTTGAAAGCTTTCCAGTCTTTACCCAACCTAACATTCTACCTGGTTTGCCTACCAGACCACTACCCTTCTTCCACATTTTGCTTGAATATTTTTTTTAAGATTTTATTTATTTATTTTTAGAGAGAGGAGAAGGGAGGGAGAAAGAGCAGTGTATGGTTGCCTCTCACATGGCCTTCACCGGGGACCTGGCCCGCAACCCAGGCATGTGCCCCGACCGGGAATCGAACTGGGACCCTTAGGTTCCCAGCCCGCGCTCAATCCACTGAGCTACACCAGTCGGGCTGCTTGAATATTTTTAATATTCTCACTTTCACTCATTCTATCCAGAAGCCCTGACACATATTCAGCTACCCACACCCCATTCATTGATATAAATCTTACTCATTTTTCTTGGCCTAATTACAAGTGCTCTCTCCCTCTTCTAAATGTCTTACTATATCAAAAGAAGTTAAGCATATAGCACAGGACACTTCTTCTGGCACATTGAGCAACTATCATTTGTCCCTGTAAACTTCAGTCCCAATGTCTAATCTTGATTAGAGATTATCTTTTTGAAGACAGAGATCACAGTTTTTTATCTCACCACTTAGCACAGTGTCTCAAAGACAGATAGATAGATAACAGATAGACAGACAGATAAATAGATAGATCAGGCACACAAGAAGCATGCACTGATCAAATACATAGACTTAAATACTTTTAAATATATCCGAAAGAATTAAACACTATAATCATAAAGGAGATTGATGCTTCTGTCAGAAATATTTAAGAGGAAAACATTTTAAATCATAAAAATAATTTTTGTTTACTTTTAAAATACAGAAATGAAAAAAACTTGGAGAGAAATACATTAAAATATTAAGTTTGTTTCTACATGGTGGATTTAAGTATATTTTCCTCTTTGCTTATTTACTATATCTTCTACAATGAGCACTACCATTTTTGTAATAAAAATAGATCTTTATTTAAGTGTATCATGATAAAAAGAAAATTTCCAGATTATTTTAAATCATGTGGAAGAGGAATGGACACTTTTTTGAGAGGTTTTTTTTGGAGAGAGTTTGGGAGAAGAACCCAAAATACAGTTAATGATGTAAGGGCAAAAATAAAAAATATGGGGATACATTAAAATATATACAATGGGTTTTTAAGCATCCTTACAATGCTAATATAATTCAGTAGTTTCAGAACAAATCCTAAAGTTATATAATTTTGTCATAAAAATATCATTCTCTATACACTTTAGATATATGAAAGCCTGAAATATGAAGTATTTTTAAATTTCAATATTATCTGCCCATTAACCTTATCTTTAGGCTTTTTCCAAAGTTTGTATCTTTTACTAAAAGTACACTATCAAATTACAGACTAATAAAGTGGTTATTGTGTATAATACATCCTAAAATAAAAATGTTTCCATTACTTTTCTAAAATGACTGGACTTTGTAGTTTATACATTATTATTTGTTAAATAAACAATATAAGCAATAAATTATAAATAATCACCATGGGATGAGGATCCAAGCCATCTAGCATTCGTCTGACGTTGTTCACAATTTCCCTGGCATCATAGTTGGGTAGTTTACAAGCCCATCCAGTACCAATGCCCTCAGCACCATTTATTAAAACCATGGGAATTATGGGAATATACCACTCAGGCTCCACCCGTTGATTATCATCATAAAGGAATTTAAGCAGGTTGTCATCCACAGCAGGAAAAAGCTTTCTTGCTAAAGGGCTAATGAAAAGGAAAAGAAAAATATGGAGAAATGTCATGGTTTTCAGAAATAAAATGTTATACATAATTAAAAACTACATTTCAAAAAATCTTTTTAAAAGAGTGGACCTGGAGAACATTATACCAGGTGAAATAAGCCAGCCAGAGGAAAACAAATACTGTATGAACTCACTCATACGTGTAACCTAACGAACTGAGAACAAAATAAAGCCAGAGGCATGGATACCTGGAATAGATGGACAGATCTCAGAGTGATGGGGGTGAGGGGAACCGGAAGAGGTTGGCCCGAGAACATATGTGCACACATGCACAGCCCATGGACACAGACAATGTGGTGAAGGTGGGGGGGCAGGGGCAGAACTAGCTGGAGGGGGCAAAGGAGGGGTAAGTGGGGAACATCTGTTAATTGTCAGCAGTAAAAGTTTTTTAAATGCATTTTTAAAATTTTGGTTACAAGTGCTTCACAGTAAAATTTGCCTATCCTTATTACCAAATATAGTTTTCTCAGGCACAAAGCCAGAATAAAATAACCCAATTTTACTTCTATACTTATCTACCTAAATTCTTAGTATTGATAAATAACTTAAGAATTTCCTCTTACTCCGACTAAATCACAAAACACATCTTCAGCCTAAAAAACTAAAATTGGGTCAGAAAAAATCCTTACATTCATTAGGTTTCACTAATAATTCATAAAAATTTAGATCAACAAAGTTCATTCTATTTACTATCAAATAATTTATAACATTCACCCTCAATAGAATCCACAATACTTCCCCATAGTTAAAATTCTATTAAACATTTCATTAGTGTCAATAAACTTCAAATAGAACTTTATATTATTAAGTCAGCAAACCATCACCTTAACATTGTGAAAATGTAACGAGGGCTTGCAGCATCTTTGCCACCATGAAGCCGAGTTCCAAACTGACCAATAGGCTGAAGCAAGTTAATGTTGTTACTTCCCACAAAGTTCTGAGCCAAATTCACAATAGTCATCATTAATGCTTGCTACAGAAGAGAAATAGAATATAACATTAATATTCTAATTTTTAACTTTCTATATGTATGCCCCAATTTTCATTAAAATCCAAACTCTCAGTTCTTTTGTATTTTCAAAGGCCTTATAAAAATACTTTATTATGCTTAATTATCATTTTTCATGCCTGTAAGTATAGTTCTCAACTGATTCCAAACTTAATGCTTACTTCTCCGTGATGATAAGCAGACATCTCAGCAACAGATCCAGCCAATTGGGCAACTTTTACTTCACGTTTATCATTCCTTTTGAAACAGGTAAATAAAACTTTCCGTTGGCCTGGTTTAAAGCCTATTTTTAAAAAGAACAATCTTCTTTTAAAAATATTACTTAAAAATAGCTATAATGTTTCTTATTGATAAAAATGTTCTGTATGGAACAGATTGACAGATCTCAGAGGTAAGGGCGGGTAAAAAGGAAGAAAAGGAAAGATGTATTTAGTTTTCGAAAAATAACTGACTAAAAATAATTGAAATTCTGTAACAAAGTGAGTACAAACTAACATATTTTGACAGCATCTCAGTCTATTCCAAAACTGAAGTACCAATTAAAAGACCACCTTCTAGTCTTAAAGAAATGCTCAGTGGCAGCAAACTTCTGTCATAGGAGATTCTAAACACTCACATGTCCAAAATGTCAGTTATGACTAAAGTAGCAGCAAACCATCAATGAGTCTGAAACTATTATCAGAGCGTCGCAAATCAGGATAACCCTTATAAATAAAGATGTATTGTGGTAGTTAAGAATGCAGCGTTTAGAATCTAAGTAATCTCGAGACTGTTCTCAACTAGGCCATTCAACATGTGCCTTTGCACAAATTACTAACCCAGTCTCAGTGTCCTTATCATTCTAAGAGGAATAATTACCTTCCTAATAGGGTGATCATAAGGATAACATGAGATAATTCAAGCAAAGCTTTCTGCTTCCTTATCATTCTTCTTGCTCTAGACCCATGAACACAGTAATACACTTTTCAGTGCACGCTAGCTATCGTCATCGCCATCGTGGGCCCATAGCATTGCAGAAGCAAGAGGATGATAAACAAGGCCCCTTTCCTTGAGAACTTTATCATCTAATTGAGAAGGCAAAATTAGCACAAGTAAAATAACAGGCACACAGTTATTGGCATAGTAGTTTAGACATCTGAGACCAACTTAGAATGAGACTGAAAAGGGATGTAACTTAACTAGAACTTGATGGACAAGCAGAATCATCTGCTATTAGCTGAAAAACCAAGGAACACAAAGATCAACTAGCTGGAAGTTTTAAAATGAAAATTAGAAAGTGCAAGATAGAAAACCAATATCTGCTCTAATTACTAGCTGGCAGACTCTAAATTTTTTTTTCAAGTAAAATAAGTTAAATATAAAGTTGTTCTTAAAATTTAGTCTCTAAAAAATAAATAAATAAAATTTAGTCTCTGATAAATAGTTTAGAACTTATCAAAATCCCACTTTACTATTTATTTTAGGAAGTCTGCAATCACCTTGGGGCAAAAGTTTTTAAAATTTGCCTTAAAGTTAATTTTCCTGAAAAACTCAAAAAGGGTTTTAAAAGATTTCAATTAAGAAATATAAAACATTTCAGTCCTACCAAAGTATCTCTAAAGCAAATTCAGGATTTTTAAATGTATTGCAGGGATCACTTAAAGTACATGAGTTTAAAATATACTTAATAATATACAAATATGAGAAAGATTTTTTAAATGACAGCTACTTACCATCAACAAGAGATGGTATAGATCTTTCATTGTCTGAGTTTGAGAAGAGAATCAATTCCTTGTTGATGAAATCGTTGTATGTCAAATGCTTTGTTGCTGTACCATATAAAAATTGCTAAGAGAAAAGTTACATAGCAATATTATCATTATCACTGTATCAGTTTTAATCTCTTTCTCCCCCCAGATCACCACTCCGTATGACTAACCTCTGGTAATCCATGTAACCTACGCTGTCTCCGATCTTCCATAAAATTTGTTAGCCATTCTTTTCTGTCATCAATCTTCTTTTTACTGAATGCCTGAAAGATTCCAGGAAATGATTTCACATATTAAAAATAAAATAAATTTTACTATGAAATGAAAATTTACAAAGGCAAATAACTAATTAATTTCTGGGAAATTTGTTTTTTTCCAGTATGTTTTTATCAAAAATAAACTTAAACAGAAGTCTTTAAATTAAAGGACTATGAAAACAGGGCATAATCAGGAGGTTGCCAAGGAAGGAAATACTAAAATTAACTAGTTTGGACATTAAAATTCAAGAGCTTTACTACAGAAAAGCCATAATGGAAAGAAAGGTATAAAAGATAGGGGGGTGGATATTAGGACAGATTTTTAAAATCAGCTTTATTACCAATGTAATGGCAGCATCATCTTCAGGACCAGCATATCTAAACAAGATGCGGTGCCTTTCCATATCAGCAAAATATTCCTTTGCTTCTTTAGCTGTACTGGTACCCAACCCTGCACAAATTAATAAATAAAAATAAAATAAACCAGATAAAGATAAATTCTGTATGATCTCATTTCTATGTGGAGACTAAAACAGTAGAACTCATGAATAGAATGATAGTTGCTAGGGGCTGGGGGGAGGGGGAACAGGGAGATGTTAGTTATAAGATGTTATGTCCTGGAGATCTAATAAAAAGCATGGTACTATTGTTAATAGTACTATATTGTATACTTGAAAACTGCTGATAATCGATATTAAATGCTCTCCCCACAAAAAAGGGGGATAACTATGTGAGGTGATGGATATGTTAATTGATAGTGATAATCATTTTACAATGTAAACATATATCAACTCATCATTTTTTTTTATTTTTTTTAAACAAGATTATTCCAATGTCTTTATTTATTTTTTTTTTTAAGATTTTATTTTTATTTATTTTTAGAGAGAGAGGAAGGGAGGGAGAAAGAGAGGGAGAGAAACAGCAATGTATGGTTGCCTCTCACATGGCCCTCACAGGGACCTGGTCTGCAACCTAGGCATGTGCCCTGACTGGGAATCGAACCGGGACAGTCTGGTTCCCAGCCCGCGCTCAATCCACTGAGCTACACCAGCCAGGGCTTCAACTCATCATTTTGTACACCTTAAATAGATACAATTATTTGTCAGTTATATCTCAACAAAGCTGGAAAAATTTTTAAATGAATCATGAACACCAATGGTTGTTTGAAACCATTAGGTGAAAAGCTCATGGATCAAACTGGCAACACCTGTACCTGATTCATTTAGTAGACACAGAAAGACAAAACATATATTAATGGCTCCTGACATAAGTATACAACACCACCTATTAAATGTTTTTGCCACATAAATCTAATCCACATCTAATCAAGCCTCCAAGGTATAATACAGTTAGCAGAGAATAAAGGGGCAGAGGAACGGTACATATTTAATGAAATTATAGGGATACTCAGCAAATTCCAGATGTGAGAAATTATATGGAACAAACAATCCAACATTTTGAACAAGTAAATTTTAAGAAAAAATATGAAAATTAAAACAATATACTAAGATTTAAGAAACTTATCAACCAAATGCAATGTGTGGACCTTGTATGGATCCTGACTCAAAATAAAATGAGGTAAAATAAAATACTATAAACATGTTTAATACAAGCAAGAGAATTTTAAAACTGACTGAATGTTTTAGTTTATTAGAGAAAGATATAAATAATGGTATTATGGACTTTTTAAATAAATTCCTTAAGTGATACATATTAAAGTATTATAGAAATAATACAATGTCTGTAAATTATTCCAAACTAATAGGGGAGCAATGAGAAGAGGTTAGATGGAATAAGATTGGCCATGAAATGGTGATTGTTGAAGTTCATGGGAAGCCCATTATACTACTCTCTATAAAAATTTCCATTACAAGTATTTAAAAGTCAGCAATAGCTATTTTAAGGTCTAAAGAGACTTTCAAAATATTTTATAATGCTCTAATAAAAATATATTCATGTCAGTAGTAGCTTCACAAAATGTAAACATTTTAGAACACAAACCTTTGTAATATTTTATTTTCCAGGCTTTCTGGTTTTCTATATGTTTTTTCCACTCATCAAATTCAGGAATACTGTAGAAGGAAAGTTCCTGCTTGTTTTTGCTTGCCTTAAATTAATTAAAAAAAAAATTAGTTTTTCTGCTACCCTTTAAGATAACAGTATAAAAACATATTAATGTAAACAGTACCTTTACAATTGGAGTAATGAACTCTTCGAGAAAACCATGCTTCAAAAGTGATGGCCAATTGTGGTGTATAAAATTAATAAGCAGGCCTTTTATGTGAGATCCATCTTGATCCTAAATAAATGTTATTAAAGAGAGCTATAATAATTTTATGAAGTATAATTACTTATATAACCAAATTTTTAAATGTATGAATGCAGCAACAAGGCAAAATTCCATTCAAATTTTATGGCTGCATTTTACAAAACAGTAGATATTACTCTTTAGATGATTGCAATAAAGAATTTTTCTTAAAATCCAAACAAAGAATATAGCTAATGGTAGATTGAATCTTCCTATCATTAGATAATATACTATCATTACATCTGTTTTATAGTTTACCCAGATTTCACTAAAAGAATGCCTTAAGGATGGAAATACATAAATCATGGTTATAATGCAATTTCCCTGGGCAATGAAAGATAAAATCAATGGAGAACAGGCATTCACAAGTCCTCTGTTGATACAAAAACTGCTAAATTTTTGCTTAACACTGTACAGCATGTTTTTCAGTTGAAAATTTTCTCTACAAAATTTCTCTACAAAATTTTCTCTTTAATTAGAGTACATAAGAGAAAAGCAGTTGGATGCATATGAAATTTTTTCTTTTTAATTTCCTAGTTCCTTCCTAGTTACTGCCATTTTACTATTCAAGTCTTCCTAGTATTTTGTGCATCCAAAATTATGCCATGATACAGATATAGTAACCATTATCCTATTTATTAATCATGCTTACTTGTAAATTTCATCATTTCCTTCGTACTTACAGGTAGGCTTCAACTCCATAGTACTACAGTGTGTTCTCCTCTTGTCATATTTATTATATTTTAGAACATTTTTTAAATAACCAAAAAGATGGCTACCCGATAAATTAGACAATGTAAAATGTACTTCACACAAACAGTGCCATTAAACAATGTTTTCTTCCCCACTGATGTACAATCACTTTCACTTGTACATCTTGGAGCAAGTCTCATAAAACAAATATCAAAAGAACAATCTGAAAAAAGATACGAGTTTTAAATATGTGGCCACTTTTAAACCAACCTGATCAGTCATAATCATAATCTTTCCATAGCGTAAAGTTTTCAGAGATTCTGCATCATCATAACTTTTCTTGTACTGTAGACCAACTATTTTAATAATATTGTTTATTTCTGCATTTTCCATGATCTGTACGTAAAGGAAAAATTAAAAGTATTTTAAAATGTTGAAATCTACAAAAAGTGAGTCACAATTCACATTTAAAAATTCAACAGTTTTAGTAAAGCATGAAAATGTCATATACATATATGTGGGAGCAAATATATAAATACATACTTGTTTGTGAGAAGCTTCTCGTACATTAAGAATTTTTCCCCTGAGTGGAAAGACTCCATATCTGTCTCGTCCAATCACACCTAATCCAGACACCGCCAGCGATTTGGCAGAGTCTCCCTCTGTTAGTATCAGTGTACACTCCAGGGAATGTTTGCCACCTGAGAGAAATTTAGAAAAACATACTCCACATTCCTTGATTTTACCAATGAGAAAATAAAGCCAGAAAACTTAATAATCACAATGATGATAGTGAAAGACTGTAATAACCATCTTACATTAAGCTCAGTATAGTTTAAATATTATGTATTTTACTGGATTCCTATCCCCTGAAAATTAGCAGTATGTGGTGCAAGTAGCAATTTTAATAAAGTGAAATTATACTTTGAACATAAAATCCTATAGCCTAATTGTATGTGGAAAATAAGAATTTTCTGTAACTAGATTAATAAAAACTTAAATCTTTTTTAAAAATCTGAATCTTACCAGCATCATTTGCATCATCCAGTTTGGGAATACCTTTAATTTTACTATATTTTACTGACGAACACTTCTTGTTCAACTGAGTCTGAGCCTTAAATTTCACCCAGTTCAGGATACTTTCTACAATGCCACAGTTAGAAGCCTAAAAATCAAAGAATAATGATATACAAACAAGCCAGAAGTTCATACACTCAGCTAAAATTAATGTAATACTTGTAATCTGTGCAGTTATAGGGCAAAACAATGATGATACTAGTGATACATGCTAGTAAATTTTATCCTAACTACACAGTAAAACTAACTCAGGCAGTTAACTATACTAAAATATACACACATGAAAAAAGGGTGACTTAAATACATAAGAAAAATTCTATTATAATAAACCCTATAAAAATATACATAGCTTTTTTTACAAGTTAATTTTGCTCAAATTAACACAGTAAAAGCTGATCCACCCTTGAATTCACCAGCTGGTAAATTCTAGATACTGACATTTCTGTTATCTGTCAATACAAAAATGTGAATCCTGAATTCACTATAATAAATAAAAACTATTAACATGAGGCAAACATTAGGATAAACTCAAGAACTTACAAATAGTCCTTATCCTTTAAAAAGTGTAGTAATCAGTTAATTCAACATTATAAATTGTGTGTCACTCCCAGTTAATCAACATGTGACAACACGTTTACCCCAAAATAAAAAAAGTGAAACACCTCCAAGTTACAGTTATTTACTTTTCATCATCCTGGGTAGTTAGATTTTAGGTGTGTGGAAGAGTTTTCTGGAATGTTTGAGATATAAAAAGAGGTGAAGTATACTGCCAAATTCAAACTTAATCTGCCAAAAATGAAAAAGTGTAAAATCTAAAATCAAATCAGTTCATGAGAACTTTCATGAGGGCAGAAATTTGGGAAAGCATTAACATAGGATTATTTGTACTATGAACTGGTGATGATCAGATCCAGGACTATTCTATAGGCCTTAAGCCACAATTTAAAAACAACATTTGTGCCCTGGCCAGGTGGCTCAATTGGTTGGAGCACTGTACCATACACCAAAAGGTCTTGGGTTTGATTCCTGGTCAGGGCACATGCCTAGGTCATGGGTTTGATCACCAGTCAAGGTGCATACAGGAGGCAACCAATCAATGTTTCTCACTCACATCGATATTTCTCTTTCTTACTCTCTCTCCCTTTCCTTTCTCTCTAAAATCAGGATGAGGATTTAAAAAATTGAATTAAAAAATTGTTTTGTTTGTGAGAACCTACCTACCTTTGAAATTTAGATAATGGAATTTGATAAGTAAGTTATCACTATCGCAATTATTCCTCCACCGAACTATAATTTCCAAAGTGGAGGAGCTGTGATTTATTCATCTTTATATTCTCAGTGCAAACATATTTAGAGGAACTTTATATATGTTTATTTAATATATAAACATATTATATGTTTGTTGATAATACTGCTGAATAAGGGAATAGAGGCAAATATTGCTTATTATATACAATAGATTTTAAGAAGCTATTAGCAGTCGCAAGGCTTGGTTATAAATCTAAGATTTATTATTTATTTGTATTCTCACTGTGTTTCAGAAAGGTTAAGGAAGCCTAATAAATATGTGCAAAGTAAAATAAAATTTTAAAATATGTAGAATATGAAAATTTTGTTATGCATACATTACCACAATTTTTTTTAAAAAACCATATAATGGCTCTGGCTGGCATAGCTCAGTGGATTGAGCGTGGGCTGCAAACCAAGGGTCGCAGGTTCGATTCCCGGTCAGGGCACATACCTGGGTTGTGGGCCAGGTTCCCAGTGGAGGCCACATCCCCAGTGGGGGCCACGTGAGAGGCAACCACACATTGATGTTTCTCTCTCTCTCTCTTTCTCCCTCCCTTCCCCTCTCTAAAAATAAATAAAATCTTTAAAAAAAATAAAAAACCATATAATGGTAAAAATCAGTAGATCAAGTTGAAATGAGTAGAAAAGTTGAAATCAGAAGTCCTAAAAGGACTTGAACATCTGTTGGGTGGGCAGACCTCTGGCTTTATAATGACCAATGCAAAGCTAAAAACACAATTAGTTACATGATTACCTATTTTAATTCTTGGCAAAATAATCAACTGTTTTACAAAACAAAGTTTACCCTTTATTTAACCTTTGAAGTTTGCAGAATTAAGTGTATCCGTTTGTACTATAAATATGCCTATAGCCACTGTTAATATAAGAAACTAATCACATATGAGATAAATAAAACTACTAAACTCTCAATAAAAACACACTGAAAAATAACACTAATTTTACTCACTGCTTTGAAAAATTTTTCTGATAGCTGGCATTTGGACCCAAAACTTTTGGGCTGCAGAGTCATGTTTTCCTTAGTCTGAGAATCAAAAGTTGGGTTTTCAATAAGGCAATTAATAAAAACCCATATATGGTTTTTTACCTGTTGAAAACATACAAAAAAAAGTCAATATCAAAACTGACATTGCCTAACACTTCAACAGAATATATAAAGCATCACTTACTTGAAATGGTTTCACTGATACACCAGCTTTGTTCTTTTTCTTGACTACTTCAATCAGTTTACCAACAACTTGATCTACTACATAATCCACATGACGTCCACCCTAAATTTTAAAAAAAATTCAAAATCTTCTAGAGTTAGGGTAGCAAAATATTTATATATTCATTTTTCTAGAATGGGTTTTTAATATTTACAACAACTTTGTGAAGTCAGTATTATTAAACCCATTTTCTACAGTAGCAGTATTAGTGTCAAAATAGCAGAGTTGGGATTTAAAAATAAAGTCTCTTTGGCCAATTAGCCAATTTCTTACAAAGTAAAACCATTGGAAAAAAAAAGACATGGAAGTGAGAATGAATAGTGACATGATGGTGGTAATGACACTCACAATATTTAAACTTAGGGACTGTAGCAGCCATTGTCAGTTGTCCATCCAATATCCATTTTCCCCTTTATTGACAACTCCAAATTTCTTTGTTTTTAACTGGCAACATGCCCAATTACAAAGATTCACCAATCTGGCCTCCTTTGTAGCTAGAGGTACCCACGTGAACCAGTTCTAGCCAAAGATGTTAGTAGAGGTCTACTGGATGGGGCTTCCAAAAAAACTAGTATATCCCTGATAAAAAGGGAGAGATTTAGTTGGCATATGCATTTGCCCAAACCAATTTTTTCTCCCTGGAACTTAGAAATGAGGCATACAGATGCAGCAGGCAACTAAAGGGCATGAGAATAAAAGCAAGATGCTAAAGATGCAGCAGGCAACTAAAAGGCATGAGCATAAAAGCAAGATGCTAAACATGGAAGAAAAGAAAGCCAGAGCATAGGTCCCTAATGATGCTGTGGAGTCAGAGTACTAAACTAAGACTGCCTCCCCCGAGTCCCTAGACAGAAGAGGAAAAATAAAATCTTTACATGTTTATGTCACTGAACATTAGTTTCAATTACATATAATAAAATGCAATCATAATGAGCGATTTCTGTTGACCAGAGAAAGTGATGCTAGACTATAAAAAAATTGAACATTAAAAATAAAAACATTAAAACTTAAAAAAGAATGACAAAATGATAAATGACTGCTTTAGATTATTCTAGGAATATGTAATAATACTTTATTATGGTGATTGGATAAATTCTTTTAAATGAGGAGAATTTCATTTGATTTTTAAATCCAAAAAGAAGAGGCTTTAAGCTTAGAGTGGCAGAGAACATGTTCCACAATCTGAACCCCAAACATACTCATCTCCTATTAGTCTTTCTTGTATATTCTAAACTCAGAACACAGAATAGGATATTTATTCTAAATTTCATAAAATATGAATGTATTCAACTATGAATACTAATAGTATAAATTTACTTCTCAATGGATGTTAAATTATAGGACAGCTATTTCACAGACAATAAGCTTTCATTTTCATAAATTAATTTTGATTTTACCAAAGCAGATTAGGTTTTGTTTTTGTTATTGTTGTTTATCTTGTTGTTTTTAATGAAGCATTGTTCTGTCACTGACTTAGAAATAGAATTAGCATACTCACTTTTGTTGTTGCAATACTATTTACAAAGCTGATTTGCTGAAATCCTTTTTCACTCAATGTAAGACAAACATCCCATCTTTCATTTGCAAGTTCATGAATAACTTTCAGGGCCACTCCAGTTTCATCCAATTTGTCTTTCACATAAAGATCTACATAACTGCGGAATCCATTTACCTATTCATTTAAAAAACAAAAACAATAAACAATCTTATATTGTGAAGTATTATTTAACCCATTTTCCGAAGGTGAATGCCATCAGGTACTCTCATACGTTCATTTCCCCTCATTCACAACAGCTATTCTGCAGATTCAAACCTTCATGTCTTTCTCCTATTCTACTCCTTGATCCCTACCCTTTAAAAAGCAATTCATTTCATGCATACTAGATAAATAAAAGTTATGAATGGATAGTTGACAGGTAGATTATAAAATCTTTCAAAAGTTTAAGTTTTTTAAATAACAAAGTAGACTTCCACTTTGAGTTCAAACACAGAGAGGGTGGGAGGTGGGGCGGGCCCTGCCCTTACAAGAAAAGAGCTGGTCAGACAAACTGATATTTTCTCAACCTTCGAAAACTGAGATCACGGAACATCTGGCCATCCTGAGTTTGAAGAGAGTCAGTAGTCTGTAGGAGACACAGAACCTAAGCATTTGCTTTGCTTAACTTGGGCAGAAGCTGCCTCATGTCATATAAGGCAGCAGGAACATTAAACCAGAAATTCTGACAAATTGCTACAGGACAAACGTGTATTAGTATGAGTGTGTGAAACCCCTGAGGACTTTTCATTCAGTAACCCCAGCAAGTTCTCACAGGAAAGACAGAATCTAATAAAGTTCCCCTGATGGTCTTACCGAGGGAGGGGAACAGCGACCACTGGGAATTCCACCCAGATCCATCTCCCTTACCAAAAACAACAACAACGAAACCCTTACTTTGACAGGGGAAGGATATTGCTGGAGAGTACTGGCAAAATACCACTGTAGCTGGAATAAATTCATTCTGCCCAGCCTTACCCCAGCCCACCCCAAATCGGTTAAGTTGATAAAAAAGATTTATTCTACAGGGCAGGGAGCCTCAAGAATAGTGAGTAAGAATTCTGGGGAATAACCTGCTGCAACGAGGGAAAAGAATAAAGGGCAAAGGGAAAATCTCTACCTCTAGAAAAGAAACAGAAGTACTAGTAAAGGCCAAACCCTTGAGACACAGGCCCAGTGTGCACTCCAAAGTCTGAGACTTTATCAGACATAAGAGTTTCCCCACAACCTACCACCATGCTAACAGGCCTCGAATAATAAGCGGGTTTACGCTGGAAGAACTGCAAGAGATACACCCTTTTTGAAGGGCAGCTCAAAAGGAAGGCCCAAACAAAAGAAACGATAACAAAAGAATTTAAAGTCTCTGGCGACCATGGCAAAAACAAACCTCAACACCAATAACTACAGCAACAACGAACTGCAAACGCATCCATTCCCTGTATAAACATAAATCCTCAGACTGAAGGCTATTTCATCCATACCTACTAACCTACACAACACAGCTGTTTTTCTACAAAAACTTACAATGCATGCTATAAGGCAAGAAAAAACAGTCTGAAAAGACAATGCAATCATCAGAATCAAACTCAAATATGTCACAAGTATTTTCACTATCAGGGCATTTAAATTAAATAACTATGATTCATATGTTAAAGGCTCTAATGGAGAAGTTAGACAACATGCAACTTCAGGAGAGAAATGGATGCTTTAAAAAAATTCAATGGAAAAGCCAAAAACCCCAAACAGAAGATAGAAAGAATGTCTTCTGTAGGTTTATCATAAACTTGACACAATAAAGGAAAAATCATTAAAATTAAAAATAGGGCATAAAAAACAGTAATTAAAATACCATTTCAACACAACAAAAATATAGGTAATAGAATTTAATGTGAAACACAAAAAGAAAGAATGAATAAAGCAGAAAAAAACATCCAAGAGCTTGGGACAATACCAAATCATATAACATGTGCATAAATGAAATAGCTGAAGAAAAAGAACAGCACAAAAGAAATACTGAAAGAGATAATAGCCCAAGTTTTCCAAAATCAGTGACAGATGACAAACACCAAACAGAATAAAGGAAAACACACACACATAAAATCCACATACACACCTAAGCATATTATACTCAAAGAAAACAAAGACAAAGAGAAAATCTTCAAGGCAGCCAGAGGAAAATGAAACACCTTACCAACAGAGGAAGAAGGATATGAACTACAGCAGACTTCTCATCAGAAACCATGCAAGCAAGAAAACAACAGAGTGACATCTTTAAGTGTTGAAAGAAAAAAAATCTGTCAACCCATAATTCTGTATCCAGTGAAATTGCTATAGCCTTAGAAAATGAAGGAAAACAAAGACTCTCTCAGACAAACATAAACCGACTGAATTTACTGACAGCAAAAATACTCTACAAAAATGTTAAAAGAAGATCTCCAGGCAGAAGGAATATAATTAAAATCAGACACTTAAGTCTACATCAAGAAACTAAGAGCATTGCAAATGGAGCAAATGAAGGTATTATGTTTTTAATTTCTCTAAAAGATAACTGAATGCTAAAATATTAATAACAATGTCACACTGTGAAAAAATTTCTGCCACCATTTTTTCAAATGTTTATTCCACCTCATTCTTTCTTCTTCCAGTGTTTATAGCATATGTAAAAGTGAAATGTATGATGGTAATGACACAAGAAAAGGGAGGAAGATCCTAAAGACACACTGTTATAAAGTCCTTTCACTACATATGAAGTGATCAAATTATTTGAAAGTAGACTCAAAGTATTTACAAATGAAATTGTAAACCCTATGACAACTGCTTAAAAAGTTTTAAAAAGACGCTGTAACTAAACAGAGGTGATAAAATGGAATCATTAAAAAATGAGCAGTTAGGCCCTGGCTGGTGTAGCTCAGTGGATTGAGCGCAGGCTGGGAACAAAAGGGTCCCGGTTTGATTCCCAGTCAGGGCACATGCCTGGGTTGCAGGCCAGGTCCCCATGAGGGCCATGTGAGAGGCAACCATACATTGCTGTTTCTCTCCCTCTCTTTCTCCCTCCCTTCCCCTCTCTCTAAAAATAAATAAATAAAATCTTTAAAAAAAAAGATCAGTTAAAAACAGAGAAGGGAGAATAAAAACAAAGAATAAATACAATGAATAGAAAACAAGATGTTTTAATCCAAATTCATCAATAATCACTTTAAATTGAGTCACCTAAATATATCAGTTAAAGAGGTTATGATATTAGATTTTAAAAGATCTAAGTGTAAGCTGTTCTAAAAAATAACAAAGCGGTAACTATTTTAGAAGACACTTACAGGCAATTTCTTTCCATTAAACATGACCTTGACCCCTTTGCATGAACCAGCCAAATCATAAGCTCTTCTGGTCATGAGGGCCACAATGTCCTTATCAAGTTTTTCCATCTTAAATTTAGACAGATCTGGTTGGAATGTTATACATGTGTAATCTTCACCATCAAAATGTTTAATTTTGGCTTCAGAAGTCTTCATCATATTATTCATCCATGTCTTTAAAAGAGAAAATATTCAAATATTTCTATAATGTTTCTAATTTTTGTAACAAAAATTCAGCTCATGAAATACATTTACCACAACTATACACGTTTTTCAGCTTCACGACAAACCAATCTTTGAACCTGATATTAAAGATAAAAAAATTAAATACTATTACAGCAACCTCATACTGAAAATAAGCAAAAGAAACTGCACAACTTTATACTTAAGTTCTTCAACATGATTATATAGAATTTTACAAAAATAAATAGGTATAATGCTTTTCTGAGAAAATTATGTTAGCTTATGTAAAATTTCAAACTATTTTCAAAGGCCTACAAGAGTAAAATAAAATTTAAAAATATGAATTTCACCATGGCTGATGTGGCTCAGTGGACTGAGCACCACTTAAGAACCGAAATGTCATTGATTCAATTTCCAGTCAGGGCACATGCCTGGGTTACAGGCCAGGTCCCCAGGTGGGGGCATGTGAGAGGGAACAGACTGATGTATCTCTCTCCCTCTCTTTCTCCTTCCCTTCCCCTCTCTCTAACAACAAATAAATAACTCTTTTTTTAAAAAGTATGAATTTTATGAATCAATGAGGAATTTTTCAAACATCCAAAGTAGATACATTTCAATTATCTTTGAGGTTCAGGGCACTTTCACTGAAGCTTAACTAGGTTAAAAGAAAAGTATGTTAAATAAATCATTTTGTTTTAAAGAAATAGGAGGAAGGCTTATATAAAATCTCCCACTTGTTCTAAAGATTTTTAAAAAATATAATGACATGTTTAACACTTAAAAATACGAGTATATGTGCGTGTATGTGTATCACTGCAGTTTACCTAAGGTTCTATTATCTTAGCAAAGCAATAAAACATGATTATTTTTAAAAAGCAGTTAGACACATTTCTATCATACCTGTTTAAAACTATGTTTGTATTCTTTGCAAGCAGTTTCTACTGTAAACTTTGTACTGAAAATATTACAAAGTTTTGCACCATAACCATTACGACCACCTGTAAGAACAATTAAATGCGAAAGGTTTAATGAAAATGATTTAAAGGAAACAG
This sequence comes from Micronycteris hirsuta, assembly GCA_004026765.1. Lineage (NCBI taxonomy): Eukaryota > Metazoa > Chordata > Mammalia > Chiroptera > Phyllostomidae > Micronycteris > Micronycteris hirsuta. Next base: position 44,986 of record PVJI01004675.1, on the reverse strand, counting down.
TATAGAAGTAACTTAATCAATACCAAAAGGCATGGTGTTAATGGAATAACAAACTCACATATACAGGAATTGCACCTCTTACTTTTATCAGTAGTTCCAAACTCAATCTGTCAGCCAGATTAGAGTTCTAGATGTTCTAACATAAATCAATTTACTATCAGAGTTAAGATTTTAAAGCATCTGTCAGACTATTATCAAGACTACACTTATATATGATAGCTTTTCATAGATATTAATTATGAAGAGGATTTTGCTCACAAAACATCACAGGTGTCCTCTTCTGTAATATTTTATATAGGAATAATAGGAGTTTTTACGTTGAGAACAATTATTTTTTAACAAAAATTTTAATCAGCCATTTAGATTTTCTTTACCTGTTACTTTTTTCTCATCATCATCATAGTTACTGGATGTTAAAAGCTGTCCAAAAATTAATGCAGGAACATAAACTTTCTCTACTTTATGTTCTACTACCGGAATGCCTTTCCCATTATTCCAAATGCTTATAATGTTAGATTCGCTGTAAATAAACAAGCAGAATTTAGAGCTTAAATAGTTTAAAGAAATTGATTTTCATAAAAAGTAAACCAGAATCAACCTGAATAATTGTAAGCAAAACACCAGTCACTACTAATTAGAATACAGTTATTCATCTTCCCAGAAAATACTTCATTGAGGACACACACTTTGATCCCTAAGTAATAACTTAAATTAGGGTCACTAAAATATCTGCAAGTAAAAGTGCAGTATTTCTCAGGAAAAAAAAACTCTTCTCAGCCTCCCAGAAAACAGTAAAAGTAGTGAAGATTTGACAGTAAGAAGTCAGCTAGAGATGCCACTTTCTTTTCTATATGTTAGCCATGATCCTCCTGCTTCATTCTACCAGTACACCACCTGTGAACCACAAGCTCTGAAGAGACAGTGGCCAGCGTCATTTTCATTTCCTGCCTAACTGCTGAAGCAATACAGATGGAAAAAGGACAGACAGCCTGAAGTGTGTTCCATCTTCAGGTTACATGTCAGAGGGTTGTTTGTATTGTGGCACTCATTGTCATAAACTAATTTTAACGGTTTTATAATATGTAGATATTACCAATTTTAGGTCTTTTTAGGTTTTTCTATCATAAAACTATACATTTTAGCCCTGAACGGTATGGAGCAGAGGATCCTACAGCTAATAGAAACTTGATGTAGGTAGTAGTCTTGAAGGCAAATTTTGCCTACCCTCTTGTTTTGAGTAGTATATACTACGATATCTTTACCCATTTAAGATCCAAATTTGCAAAGAAACACAGCTTTCATAACCAACACTGAGAATTCGCTTAAAAAGCTACCATTTACCACTCTGATTCAGAATCTCTTAGACATTGTTTCACACAAACATACACACCTTAATCTCTTAATAGTTATTAGAAGTAGTTGCTACAACTTAAAAATATTGTTCTAAAAGCCAAAATGAAAATCAAAGATTCAAGAGGAAAGTAAATAAATCAGAGTTATTTAAAAATTGACTTTTAATACATTATCTTCTTTCCCCAAATCAGCAACTGACTTTTCTTTCCTTCACTTTGCAATATAGGCTCAACTCACCTAACCTTGTAAACTCAAATTTTGATATCATTTTTATTCATATCTCCTGGTCATTCTCTAGAGTCATCAGTCATCAAGACTTATTAGTTTGTCCTATTAGATTCAATTCATATCAGTATCATCTTTCTTCATTCCAAATGCCAGTATATGAATCTAGATAGACTAATTATCACCTTTGCAACAGTCTTCTTGCTAACCACTCCCCTTAAATATATTCTGCATAATGATGATGGACTTACTGTAGCTTTTATAACACTATTTTGCTCCAGAACACGTAAGTAGTTCCACCTTTTCTATAAAATCCAGTTTAAAAGTCCATGTTCAAGGCCCATTATCCATATCCCCACTTATATTGAACTATAAGTATTCTGCAACATGCACTATGTTTCCATCAGGTCAGTTTTGTTACATGACCATGTTCACTCCCAATTCTTCCATTTCTTTATTTATTGGCCTTTACCTTGACTATAATGTTTTTTTTCCTTTCTTCATCTCGGCAAACTTTGCCCTAACTTCAAGTTAGTTTATGACTTCAGTTCTCCATTAAGCCTTTTACCCAGCCTTTAACAATGCTTTCCAACCTTCCTTACATTGAGATTGGCAAAAAATCTAAATTATTCACTGGGGAACTCAGGATATAATTAGGTTATCTCACTTGTGGGTAAACACTCTCTATAGCATACACAGCTAAATATTTAGGTATCTAACAGTTTCAAATTGTTGGTGGTACTTTCACTGCCTGTCCTTATCTCCAGAGGTAAAAACGATGGGCCCTAGAAATAAGGGCTATACATTGCACTACTGTTTTAGACTTCTGAATAGTTCCTATGTTGAGATTAAAACCTATAATTTATTAAGTACCTATTTTCTTCAAAAAACTTTATGAGGCTTAAAACTCATAAAGAATTCGAAAGAAATAAAGTAAAGCAATGAATGAAAAATTATAAATCTTAAACATCTCAGAATGACATGAAAGTCAATATACTCATGAAAAAACATTTAAAATTTTTTTCATTCTATTAGCATATATGGTACTATAATTAAGGTAATCTTTATCACAATTTCAAAAAAATAGGGCTTGATACTTCCTACATTTAGTATGTGTAGAGGAGTATGAAATTGGAACATTCTATCGAAGTCTTCTCCCCATTACAAAATTTCAATCTATACCACTTTCCAGATCTGTTATTTATTTCTGTAATCTCTAAACAATAATTCAGAATTCTGTAACTGTATTCTTTGCTCCACCAATAATCTTCACAAATATATTAGGACAAATACTGTATTTAAATTAGCTACAAGTAAAGTTTCAAAATAATTAAGGCTAAAAAGCAACCCAAAACGAATCTAAATATCCTAAATATCCAATATTCATCAACCAGAAAGAGGTTAAACACAAAATATCAACACAATAGTCATATAAAAAGAAGATCTATAAATTAATAAGGCTGCCCATAATATGTCAAATAAAATAGAAAGATATAAAATAGTATGTTTATTATAATCCCATTTTTAAAAAAATGTCAATGTTAGTACTAGTGTAATTTTTTTGAAAGCTACAGTTTTAAGAGTTTTAACTCTAAATAAACAAGATTACTTAAAGTAGAGGAAGAGTTAGAACTCTGGTCAATGTGCTTTCCACATTTGCTTGTTTTTAATCAAATAGATTCCAGCAAATAAGTTGTTTCAATACTAACCATTATGTTACATTATTTAATAAGTTTTAAGTTTTCCTGTAAAAAGTTGCTTCAAATTCTCCAACTATCTAAAAATGCTACCCAAATTCTGCATGACATCCCATGCTAACCTATTTCTATGGCTTTATTTAAATTGTATACGCACCTCAGAGTACTGTGGAAAAAGAATAAGAGCTAAGCTGTGCTGTATAATTCAACCTCTCCTTTACACAAAAAGTTCATGTACATACATGCACAAATAAAAATAAAAATCTTCTACACAAAAATGTTAAAAAGAATGAAACTGAAAGGATATCAAAACTGTACAGCAGAGAAAACTGGGTCAACGGAATAAATAGCATAACAATATTTATTCCTATTTCAGTGCTGTTTTAAAATGACCTCTTAAAATAGAAATCAAATAAGCAAAAATTACATCTCCGATATAAGATTCATTTTAATAAAAATAAGATTTATTCTGTAATATATGTAGTAAAGGAAAAAATAAGGAATGCCTTTATAGGATGAAGTTCACAAAAATGATTAAAATTCAGAAATAAGATAAAAAGAAATAATAAAATATAAGGATCATCAATGTCTCCCAAAATGTTTGTCTAACCATCAATTTTAAATATATATGTATATATATACTTCAATTAAAAGCAGAAAAAAGAATCAAGTTTCTAAACATAAAAAGTAGAGAAGCAGTAAAAATATACAAGCTTCATTTTTCTTCCTTGAGAGTAGCTGACTATGAATTATTTTATATTGAAATAAAAGAACTTTCTAGCTGAAGTAGTTAAAATGGCATAGAAATGAACAAGAAAAAAAAACTGGTATCTAATTATCATTAAGAATCACGTAAATTTAGTTATAATTCTCTGTCACTCTTATGCCCATATAGAAATGTTTGTTGATTGAAAAGGGAGTTAGAAAGAGAGCAATAAAGGCACAGAATTATTCTTTGTCCAAAACTTATAATAAACTTAAGGTAAAGCATGCCACCAAGAACCATTCATTGGTCCAGGGTTTCCAACCTGCAGCCTATAGGCCACACGTGGTACAGAACGACTGTGAATGTGGCCCAACACAAAATCATAAATTTACTTAAAACATTATGAGATTTTTTTGTGATTACGTGTCACCAGGTATTTAATGTGTGGCCCAGGATAACTCTTCTTCTTCCAGTGTGCTGCAGAGACACCAAATGGTTAGACACCCCTGGCACAGCCGTTTTATAGCTTGCTTATTCATCACTTTGTTATAATAGGGTTCTTTGTAAGCTTTTTTAAGTCTGTGTTGTTAAAGTGGCCAAAACAATTAAGATAAAAGAACCAAATAATTGCAACCATGTTCATCAAGAATGTATATAAGGAAAACCCTTTCTTCCTTATTTTAAAATCAGAATCTTTCAAATCTGAATTTTAAAAAAGATTAAACCTACAAAATATTTAACATCTGTTAGTCCTTACTAGGCCTCCTAAAACATAATCAATGATATAGTTTTTAACTGATAATTTCTTAAATATGAAAGAAAAGTAACTTTGACAGTTAAAATTTTCTTAAAAATATCTTACATTTCTGCTTATGTTGTAACTTACAAGTATCCAACACACCTTGCCATATAAATTCTCAAAAATGTATTCATTATAAAGGATTTAAATTTTTTTAAATAAATAAAAACAAGAACTTTAACAGCATAGTGATGTGATAATACTTTCATATAAGAATTAACTTCGTAATATAACCAAATATAAACTATATTTTTATTATATCATCAATATTAACCATGCCATCTAAAATCAGATTACTGACAGAAGGCTATGCCTGAATTATTAAATTTTCATATTACAAAAAAAATCTTAAAATTATGCTAAATTACTAATAAAATTATAAAGGATAAAAATAAATATCTTACAAAGGCATGCTAATGAAAGCAGAATAAATGTAACAACTATATTTTTAACCTAAAACTTCATTGTTCTCACTCCCCCTCAGTCTTCACTATATCACCATATTGAGATCTCAAAAATATCACCATAGTGAGATCTAATTAGCTGAACACCTAGTGTACATATATTTTATAATACAAGCAGTTCTTAATTTATAAATGATGTTATAAATAATGACAAAGTTCAAATACAGACCTTGAAAAGTAAATTCAACCTATAACGTAACTGGAGTAAAACTGGCCATTACCCATAGCCTTGATTCCCAAAGCAAAATTAAGAAAGAAAAGATAATTAATTACTTCAGTAGCTGAAACAGCATCCACAGCATCAAAGACAAAGAAAAGTGGTCTCCAAGAACTCATGTAAGAAAATATTTTGGGGAAAAAGATCATGAATGAAAAGAAACTGTAAGAATATAATGTCCTAGCTAAAAGAAGCAAAAATAACAACGTCTTAAGCAAAAGGGAAACAAAAAAGTACTAAATGTATATATTATTCACTTGAGAAGTATTCATAAGTTGGGCACTATGAATAAAACTTAGTATAAAAAATTAAACTTGGAATATACTTACGGATCAATAGAAACTTTAATACAGGTCATGTTCTTATCCCTCTGTTTATTGTCAGCTGCATTAACTATAAAATTAAATATATCAATGAGTAATCAAATATAAAGTTACATGAAGAAATACATGGACACAAGTGCATATGCATCACAACTTAATATAAACAGTTAAATATGGTAATAGTTAATAAAAATAATTACTGATAACTTCTAATACAAAATCTTAATTTCCAAATAATATTCTTAAATTTTATATCATACCAAATAACTGCCATGTCTTCTACCACAAAACAAGAAAGGGGAACAATTTTCTGATATATGTAAAAACAAATTAAGTAAGAGCAAACATCTGCAGTTTACAACCCCCTACTCCAGACACAAATGCAAAAAACTAGAAATCATGTTTGTATTTTTCAATTAGAGCTGACATAAATTATAATATTAGTTTCAGGTGTACAACGCAGTGATTAGACATTACATAACTTACTAACAGATCGCCCCAATAAATCTTGTACCATTTATACCATCTGACACCATATATACTTATTAGAATAGTACTGACTATATTCCCTATGCTATACTTTATATATCCCCATGACTATTTTGTAACAACTAATTTGTATTCAATACTTCTTAATCCTTTCACCTTTTTCACATTCCCCAAACACTCTCCTATCTGGCAACCATCAAAATGTTCTCTTTGTCTATGAGTCTGCTTCTGTTCTGCTTTTTTGTTTGTTTTTTAGATTCAATTGTTGATAGATATATATTTACTGTCATTTCATTGTTCATATTTTTTATCTTTTTTTCTTCTTAAAGATGATCTTTTAACATTTCATATAATACTGGTTTGGTGGTGATAAACTCCTTTAGCTTTTTCTTGTCTGGGAAGTTCTTTATCTGTTCTTCATTTTAAATGATAGAGTAATTTTGGTGGTAGGTTCTGGCTTTCCATCACTTTGAATATTCCCTGCCAACCCCAATCCCTTCTGGCCTGTAAAGTTCCTGTTGAGAAATCAGATCAACTGGCAGTCTTATGGGAACTCCCTTACAGGTAACTGCTTTTCTCTTGCTGCTTTTAAGATTCTCTCTTTGATTTTAACCTTTGGCATTTTAATTATAATGTATCTCTTTTTTTTTTAAGATTTTTTTATTTATTTATTTAATTTTTAGAGAGAGGAGAAGGGAGGGAGACAGAGAGGGAGAGAAACAGCAATGTACGGTTGCCTCTCAGGCCCTCACAGGGGACCTGGACCGCAACCCAGGCATGTACCCTGACCGGGAATCAAACCGGGACCGTCTGGTTCCCAGCCCGTGCTCAATCCACTGAGCTACACCAGCCAGGGCTATCTTGACGTTAGCCTCTTCGGGTTCATCTTTTGGACTCTGCGCTTCCCAGACTTGTATGTCTATTTCCTTCACCAGGTTACAGCATTCTGTCATTATTTTTTCAAATGAAGTTTCAATTTCTTGCTGTCTCTCTTCTCCTTCCAGAGCCCTGTGCTGTGAATGTCGGTGTGCTTGAAGTTGTCCCAGAGGCTCCTTACACTATCCTCATTTTTTTGGATTTTTTTTCTTTTTGTTTTGTTTTTGCTGTTCTGATTAGGGTTTTGTTTGTTTGTTTTTGCTTATATTCCAAATCGCTGATATGATTCTCAGCTTCATCTACTCTACTGATGATTCCCTGTAAATTACTCTTCATTTCAGTTAATGTAGACTTCATTTCTGACTGGTCCTTTTTTACGCTGTTGAGGTTCCAAGTTCATTGAGCATCCTTATGACCAGTGTATTGAACTCTGTATGTAGTAGATTGCTTGTCTTCATTTTTTTTTCTGGCATTTTGTTCTGTTCTTTCATTTGGGACATGTGTATCTTTGCCTCATTTTGGCAGCCTCCCTGTGCTTATTTCTTTGTTTTAGGTAGAGCTGCTATATCTCCTATGCTCAGTAAAGTGGCCTAAGGTAGTAGGTGTTCTGTAGGATCCAGTGGCACAGCCTCCCCAATCACCCAAGCTAAATACTTGAGGTGCACCCCAGTGTGGGCTGTGTACACCCTCCACTTGTAGTTGAGCCTTGATTGTTGTTGACATGTCAATGAGAGGGATTTATCATCAGGCCAATCGGCTTCAAGAACTGGCTATGACCACTGACCACTGTGGAGGATCAGCTGTGCAGGAGCCCACCCCACAAAGCAGAACTTACTTCAGTGGGGCTCTGGGCCTCTGGTGCCCACTGAGTCCACCCCTTGAGTGTGTCACTTGTGGAGGTGGTTCAACATGGTCTGAAGCTGTTTACTGGGTGCACTGGCTGAGAGGTCTCCTGAGAGGGGCAGGTCAAGGTCAATCACTGCTTGTGTTCCACCCAAGGCCACCTGGCACGAGCTACAAAGCTATCTGCAGATGGCTGCTACTTGTGCTAGGCTTAGAGATGTCCAGATGAGGCCAAGCTATGAACCAAGGCCGGCTGCTGCTAGTGCCAGGGCTGGGGTCATTAACTAAGAGGTACAGGACCCACTGAGGCCAGATGCTGCTTGTTTGAGAGATTTTAGGAAAATCTGAAGCAGGGGCCAAGACAGGACATTTTTATGGAAAAACCGCCAGAAACCACCAGAAACCACCTGGGTGGGTCCAAAAGTTTTGTGGGGTGGGATCATATGGAATCACTAGGGCAAGGCAAGTAGTATGAGGCAGGGTGATGGAGTCTTGGACATGGAGCCTGCCTGCCAGCTCTATCCGAGGAAAGTTCGTGAAAGGAATAATGGCCTCTGCTAGCACTTGTCTTGGAGAAAGCTGCCCCTCAGCTCTTGCCCTCGTGCTGGACAATTCAGTTCCTCTCATTATGTCCCTGGTGCCTCTTGTGCTATGGCCTCAGCATCAGAATTCAAGTGAGTCCAAGTAAATCCATGCACAGGCCCTTTAAGAGGAACTAACTGGGACTCCAGAAGTCTGTCTCACTCAGTGTTAATCCCTGCTGGTTTTTACAGCCACAAGATATGGGAACTTCTCTTCCTAGCACTAAATCCCTGCGTTGAGGGGCCTGGTGTGAGGCTGGAACCCCTTGCTCCTCAGGGAGGACCTCAGTAGCCAAGATATCCCTCCCTATTTTTATCTACCACAAGTGGGTATGGGACCAATCCATTCTGTGTCTCTGCCCCTCCTACCGGTCTTGAAGTGGCTTCTTCTTTAATTCCCTAGTTGTAGGACTTCTATACAGCCATATTTAAGGTGGTTTTGAATGATGGCTGTTCTGTAGTTTAGCTATAGTTTTGATATCTTAATTATATTTTATCTTGGTAACAAATAACTACTTTCTCTTGATCCCCTTCAATAGTCTAATGATTTTATAAACAGATTAAACTAAAACCAGTAAGTTATTTTTGAATTACAAAGGCAAAGTCTTTAGCATCCTTAGAAATCTCTAAATCCTATGCAGTATAACTGATAATATACTTGATATATTAACCACTGCTTCAGTAAATTCAAACACAAGTTAGCTGTCAAACTTTAATCATAGAACGAATATAATCCTGATAAACGTCTAAAAGTAAAACTTAGTAGAAGACAGTTGAAAAGCAAGAGTGAAAGAAATAAAACATGAGTCATCAGTTTTACTCTCTTCTCCTTGTCACAAAGTCCCACTGGAAGAAGCTCAAACCCACACAATTCTGCTGTCTAGGAAATCTCAAGTGATACTGATGAGGAGGAAGAGCACAGTCTCTAGAAAGTCCTTGGCTTAAAACATCTCCAAAGTGCAAGCATCCCCTAGGAGTCAATTAGACTATGGACTTTACTGGCATTTAATTAATGATGTGATTTGGAGAGCAAAGAGATCATTCAGAACAAAGACTGGGTTTTTAAAAAGATTTTAGGTATTTATTTTTAGAGAGGGGAAAGGAGAGAGAAGAGAGGAAGAGAAACATCAATGTGTGGTTGCCTTTTGAGCGCCCCCTTCTCAGAACCTGGCCTGCAACCCAGACATGTGCCGTGACTGGGAATCGAACCAGCAACCCTTTGGTTCCCAGGCCGGCACTCAATCCACTGAACCAAACCAGCCAGGGCATAACAAAGATTGTTAAACTAGACTGCCCAAGAAAAATACCGTATTTGTTGGTAAAAACATGATTTTATATATTTCATCTCAAACTCACTGAATCCGCAAGGCTCAGGCTCTGTGATCTCTATTTTTTTTAAATCCTCACCTGAGGCCGTGCTTATTGATTTTAGAGAGAGGGAAAGGAAGGAAGAGAGGGAGAGAAACATCAATGAGAGAGAACAAGATCACTGGATTGACTCTTGTATGCACCCCAACCAGAACCTAGGCATGTGCCCTGACTGGTAACTGAGCCAACAACCTTTTGGTTTACAGGACCAAGCTTCCAACAACTATGCCACACTCGCCAGGGCTATAATCTCTATTATTAAGATGCCTCCCAAGTGACTGGGATGCAAGCAAATCCCAGATTATTGCATATACATGACTACAGAGCAACTTTGGGATTACTAATCAAATATATCACATTTGTTTTTCAAATGAACAATTAAAACACAAAGATATGATAAGCAGATGTGAAAATATTATAGTAAGTTATGCAAATTTTCTGAAGAACATTTATATTCAGTATAAAAACAGAGATATACCTTTAAAATTTATATTGTAAGCATGGCTTTATATATAGGGACATTATAATGATATCAGCAGAAATAGATGCATCAAATCTCAAGCCAGTACTCACCCAAGATTTCATCAAAGATCTTGTATAAACCTGGCACAAAGGTAACTTCTCTGCAATTCATTCCTACATCTTCATCATATACCCACATTAGCTGCATTGAGAGAAAAATTCAAAAAAACTTAAGTAAAAAAGTGTTTAGCATCAATTTTACACAGTATAAACATACATCTGTCCTTCATGCTGTAAATACTTAGACTTTCAAAGTAAAAAAAAATATACTACTTCAGTTACAATCAATATCACTGTATTCACAATCAATTTAAATAACCTCAAAACGGAGAAACTGTTCATTTTGTATCATCTGCATTTTATCCATAAATTTAGCTTTAATATAAGGAACCAAGAATTATAAGAAATAGTGTTTAAGTAAAATACAAAAAATGAAAATGTATATACTTTACACTTTTACTACAAGCTATATATTTTTCTGTTTTATAAGGAGCCCAGATTAAAATAGTATGAACACAACATGACTTGGGAGTTAAAGGACCCAGCTCTGAATCCCAGCTCTTCCTAGTTGTCGGATCTGAGCAAGTTACTTTATATAAACTCCAGTTTCCTCATCTGTACAATGGAGATAACAGTATCTACTTCCCAGAATTGTTAAAATCAAACAAGATAATATTTGTAGGCCAAGTCCATAGTAAGTATTAAATAAGTCATTAGTGTATATGTATAAATTCTAGAATTCAAAGTAAACCACAGCATGCATGAACTTAATTAAACACTTTTCTAAAAGTTCATATAGTACCATTTTACTCTATATTTCTTACCTTTGATAGTTTTTACCTCCTAGTTTTTAAGCCCTGGCAAGAAATGAAGATATTGCTACCTCTCTTATATCCTCTATTTTGTTTATGATGACAGAGACATGAAATTATGTACTTATAAAGCATATAATCATAAAAACTGTTATTAAAAAGTAGATATAAATATACATCTCCTAATTCCAATAAAATTTAAAAACAACTACCTGTGTCAATGGCTCCACTGACCCAATGTATGTGTCAGGACGAAGGAGGATGTGTTCAAGTTGTGTCTTTTTCTGATATACTCTCTCAACAGACAACTTCTTCGAAGAATCATTTCTGTTTGCGATTTCTGACTCTTCTTTTTTTACAGCATTGTTCTGATCAAAAAGAGTCTAAAATTAACCAAAAAATCAAATTTAAATAACCTACCAAGGGGTAAACTAAAATGTATATGGATACATGTCATAGGTTTTCTTTTTAACAAAATTATCTTTCAGGTTTACTGACTTTCAAGTCCTAAGAGAACAATCTATTTACTGAAAGTCTAGTTCTTTTTATAACGTAGTGTGAAACTGCAGTTTCACACTATAATGCATAGTCACCAGAACACCTAGAAGAGCCTATATCTATTCAATCTAGAAATATAATTATCTCCTATTTCTGTAAGATAATCAAGTTAAATTTTGTAGTCCTCAAAACTACCCAAGGAATATTAGTTCTGATCAGGTTACAGGTTCACAATGATTGAACCTGACTGGCTGCAAAGGTCCCAAAAACTTGCAGATTAAGTCCCTTGTCATTAACCAACTGAAGATTATAGTAAAGAGTGGGCAAAAGTAAGTTACACAGAATAACCTATGTACTTAGTAAACACTGATATAATGGAGAACACTAAACATGGTTTATGAAATCTCAAATTTCACACTTTTGCAGGTCATGCCATAATTGCTTACATATCAAGTGATATGTGCCCCCTTATTGAGGTACCTATGATTTCAGTTTCTCTGCCAGTTCCAAGGAGGCAGAGACAGGTAATCCTGATTCTAACCATTACAGCAGATAAGGCTCCCAAACTCAAATTCCTGTGGTCTGGAAATTTCCCTGTCTTCTTAATAGCATCAGAGAACACCTCTCTCCTTCTGGAATTCCCAAATACTGACAAATAAGACATCCAACTAAAAGAAAGGTATTATGAGGCCTGAGTTTTTTAGAGTCAATAAATGAACAAACTGAACTAACAAGCAAAATAGAGACAGATTCACAGATAGACAGTAGACTGACAGATCTGGGGAGAAAGGTTAGGGGGTGGAGGGATCAACCAAAAAGGACTCATGGACATTGTCAACAGTGTGGTGATTGCAGGGCGGGGGAAGGCGGGTATAAGGGAGATAAATGGTAATGGAAAAATACAATAAAATAAATTTAAAAAAATAAAAATAAATAAAGTGTTAAAAACTCAAATATAAGACACAATGAGAAAAATAAAATATCTTTACAGGTCTTTGAACTTTAGTAAAAGTGAAACAATCAGAAGAGAAACAAAGGAAGAGAAAGAGAGAGATTTTGTGCGTTTGAACAAGCAGTGTACCATTTCAATTCAGGTCAAAGATAATAGCCATACTATCATCTTTAAAGGTATTATTAAAAAGAATATCATTACCTAGCCTTTACATGTATGTTTAAAAATCAAATATAGAACCTGTGCATAGTCTAAACCAAAACATGAATTATAACATACAAACCCTACGGAAATTTGAATGTTAATTAAAGTCTTCCAATACCATAAATTAAAATTAAAGATATTTAATATTTTACAATATTAAACAGCATTATAACTCATTTTCTAAATTTTAAATGATATTTTTATATTCTCTCACTTATAAAGCCACCCATTAACTCTGCTCAGAGTTCATTAAAAATACCATGATTTCACTCATATGTGGAATCTCATGAACAAACTGAACTAACAAGGAAAATAGAGACAGGCTCATAGATAGAGAGCAGAATGACAGATAAGGGGTCGGGGGAGGTTTGGGGGTGGAGGAATTGAGTAAAAAGGAAAAAGGACTCATGGACATGGACAACAGTGTGGTGATTGTGGGGGGCAGGAAGATATAAGGAGACTAAATGAGAACAGAAAAAATACAATAAAAATTTTTTTTTAAAGAGTGAGCATGGCAAGAAGGCTGTGAATCTCCTGGGAAAACTTTTGTATTACTTTAAATGTAGTTCATGAATAAACAGATTCAAGACAAAAAAAAAAGTTCCCAGAAACACATAATAATAGGTGAAAATGATGTAAATAATTAAAGATCTCTTAATTGAAACAAAAAAAAAAAAACCTTTGGACAAAAGAAAATAATTCTGTTTCATAAAGTCTTCATATTATGTTTCTATCAAAAGTTAGATTATGAATTAGCTGGCCAGAAATATGAACCATATTTTTAAAATACCAGATGCTCTAAATATTTCTAATTATGTTCCTTGCTTTTCATGATGAAATGATTAATTTAGAGAAAAAATCTAATGGTGAAAACAAAATAGAACAAAGATCATAATGACTTTGATCTTAATGATCTTTTTTAAAAAAATGCTTAATGATGATAAATGCAATGGAATCAAAGGTGAGTTAACTTCTTACCACTGACTTAGAACTCTGTAATTATTGGCATGAAAATCAGAACTTATAAAACCATCCAAGTAAAGGCTTTTTTTCCTATTCAAGACTACCTTTCCAAAACAAATCCTACTACAAACAAAGCATTTTGAAGATTAGATACAACCCAGAGACTCATGTCTCTTTAATTTGGGCTTCCGCATTTGACCCTGAGTTACACTGAACTCACGTGGCATACAGGCATGGAAAAGAGGGGTGAAGGACTACCTAACTCCTTTTTCAAGAATTTACTATGTTCTCCACAACCCCTTACTACCAACTGCCACCACTACCTCCAGATGGATACGTGAAAATAAGGAAGGCCTGGCTTGCACCTACCACCTCCCTATCAAGTTCAAAAACTTGTCATTTTTGCTAGGATGCCTCAAAAATCACAGAACATGTGAAATATAGTTGGTTTTGTCAGATTACTATTTGTAATTTTCTCTAGGAATAATACAGGGTGGGCAAAAGTAGATTTACAGTTATTCACATGGAAAATAATACAATAATTAATAACAATACAAGAATAAATTCTTGTTTCATGCACTCACAGCTGTAAACCTACTTTTGCCCACTCCTGTATGTAAATAATTAGAAAATAAATGTGACAATATATTTAAAACATTTTATGCCAAAATACATTTTCCTAAATGTCACATAATAGGTGTTAAAGAAAAAGACGTATAATTCTATTTAATGTAATGAAAACCATTAAAGAATACATATTATTTATAGAATATCATAATAAAACATATGTTTTGAGGTCTTTATACATATTTCAAACCAATTCTTAATTATGATATTAAATAATTTCCAAATCTTCACATAAACCTTTAACCTGGATATTTCACAGAGTATTTTTAGTTACTCTCACCAAAAAAAAAAAAATTTTAATTATAAACTTCTATTGCTATATTTTTACAAAAATTATATCAGGTATTTTTAAATTATAGTTTATTAAAACTGTCCTGTATATTGAACAAACTTATTCAAAAGTATATTAAAATGAGCCCATTTTCATCAGAAAATAAGTTATATTATATATATGCATAAGAAAACATAAAATATACCCACAGAATGTCAATAAATTAATCTGTGAGAAATAGAGATATTGGTCATTTTCTGAAACACACTTTTTAATTTTCTACAATGAACATATATTTTAAAGCTTATTAACTTATTTATGTGAAAACGTTAATTAAGCTAGGATAAAATTGAAGCTTTCTTTTTTCTAGAGGCACTGTTTATACTTTCTTACTACTTCCGATGTCCCAACTGTCTAACCAGAATCTAGGCAAACAGGAAGTGAAACCCAAATAAACAAGTAAGACTGACAGCCTTGACAAAGTAGAAAGTAGAAATTAATATTGCCATCGGATTTATCTTACTCTCCTGTTGTCAGCAAATGATAGTTTGCAATGCTCACTAGCTCATGAGCAACAAAGAAAGAAGGTTCTCTCCTAAGAGGTTAATAAGCTTTTCTGACAGAAACCTAGACTAATGGTCTCTTTCAGCTCCTGTTTATTAGCAAGTTGTCCCCTGAGTAATGCCAGGCCACTAAAAATGAAAATCTGAGGGTAAAGCAAAAGAGGGCAACTTCCTTCCCCTTCCTATTCAATGAGATGGTCCCATACCTAGAACAGGTTTGAATACAAACCACCCCAATCAATCTAAGAACAGAGAAATTAAATGAGAAAAATCTTTGATCACATTATTACCACTATCTTTACCTTCAAAAGGGGAGGAGAAGGGGGACAGTCACCCTGGGTATCTTCAGTATTAACACTGTTACTGATAATATTCAGAAAAAATATTAAGAAATTAGCCTTAACAAAAACAGACCAGCAAACTCATATGTACATGTTTATAAAAAGCACACTCAATTGCACAGATGATAAAGGAGATTGATATATATTTGACACCTACAGTCTAAAAGAATTATGCTCATTTTAAATATTAAAAAGAAGGAGTCTTTTGATTCAAAATGATTCAACCTTTTCTTTTTCTTGTATGTTCACAGTAATGATATCTTGTACTACAGTAATTACCCTAAGTATTCCATATGGATTAAGTATTAACAATATGTCATTAAAAATAATCAGTTATCAAGAGAATTCCAAATAAACTTTTATCAAAGTAAAAGTTAAAAACATGTGATTTAAGTTTATTTGTAATTTATTTACTTGTTGGTCAAATTGCCAAACTATTTATAATTCTAGAACCCAGTTACACTGGAATCTAAGAAATCAGGGCAACATTTTCATTCCCAGGTTAATTAAATGCAATAAAATGTAAAATAATCTCATTTTAAGATACATATCCTTCACATAGCTAAAAAAGTCATTTTAATTCTATTCTTTCTGACTTACACATATGATGAGGCCATAACTGACTTTTTCTATAGTTCAAAAGCTGGCTGTCAAGTTAAGCAATACATTATGGGACACTTAAATGATAACAAAAGCATCAAAATAATATATAAAATCTATTTTTAAATATTAATCTACTTTATAGCACTTTTGCAATACTAACTCCTGGTAGTAAAAGAATATAGATTTTATACTTATCCAAGACTCAACCTTTATCGAGAGTACTTCTCAACCCCCAGAAAAGAAAAACATTCCAATAAAACAAACTCCTTATTTTAGAATGAGTATATACCAAGATTATTTTGTATAAAGAAAGATTTTTCTTATACAGAGTTGTCACTTAAAATACAGGAATTTGGGGCAATCATTCACAGTTCTTGTTTTTCTATAGAAAAATGAATTGCTGCCAAAGAGGGGAAAGGAGATGGTCTGCTAGTTGGTGCTAAAAATGAACTGAGCCACTCCACATAATCAGCACAAAATTTCATCATCCCCAAGCAAACAAGAGGGGGAGTAGCAAAAGCTTTAGCAACAAGTCTCTTCTCTTATCTTCTATAGCATCCCTTCACTTTGCATTATCCTTTTGTATCATCTCTTCCCTTTTTCTCCCTCAAGGCTGCCATGCTTGATGTCTATTTTAGCCACATTTCACCTATATAACAACAGAAAGAGTCATGTTATCTACCCACCATTAATGGAAACAAAAACTATCCATTTGTCTTCCAACTATGCTCCTCCAGAAATGCCCTCCCTAAGACAGTGACAAGGAGAAGTGTGGAAGATGAGGGACACTTAAGATCATAAGAAATGCTAAAATGTCTACTGTGAAAATTAAAAAAAAAAATACACTTTCTGTAAAAGGCATCCAAATCTGAAAAGAAGTAAAGCAATCACTATTTGCAGATGACATATTATTTATAGAAAATCCTAAAGACTCAACCAAAAAACTATTAGAACTAACCAATGAATTCAGTAAAGTTGTAGAATATAATAGCAATATTCAAAAATGTTGTTTCTGTACTTTAATAACAAACTGTTTGAAAGGAATTAAGAAAACAATCCAATATACAACTGCTTCAAAAAGAGTAAAATATCTAGGAATAAATTTAAACAAGAAGGTGAATACCTCTGCACTGAAAATTACCAGACATTGATGAAAGAAATTGAAGAAGACATAAATACATGGAAAGGTATTCTATGCTCATGGACTGGAAGAATTAATATTGTTAAAATGTCCATACTACCCAAAGCAATCTACAGATTCAATGCAATCCCTATCAAAATTCCAATGGCATTTTTTCACAGAAACCAAACAAAAATCAACTCAAAAAGGATTAAAGACTTGAATGTAAGACTTGAAACCACAAAACTCTTAGAAAACATAGATGGTAAGCTCCCTGACACCAATGTTGGTGGCAATTTTTAGGATCTGACACACCAAAAGCAAAGGCAACAATAGCAAAAATAAACAAGTGAGACTACATCAAACAAAAAGTTTCTCTCTAAACAGCAAAAGAAACCCTCACCAAAATGAAAGGCAACCTATCAAATGGGAGAAAAATATTTGCAAATCATATTATCTGATACATAGCACCAATAAAAACCAATTTGATTTAAAAAATGAGCAGAGAATCTGAATATTTTCCAAAAAAAAAACAAAAAACATACAGATGGACAACAGGTACATGAAAAGGTGCTGAGCATCACTAAGCACCATGAAAATGAAAATCAAAACCATGATGATTCCACCTCATACCTGTTTGAAGGTTATTATTAACAGTGAGGAGGCTCGGCTGGGCATCATACAACAGAGCAAAAGGTCACCAGTTCAAATCCAGTCAGGGTATGTGACTGGGTTGTGTGCCTGTTCCCCAGTTGGGGCGTGTGCAAGAGGCAACCAATCCGTATTTCTCTCTCACATCAGTGTTTCCCTCCTTTCTGTCTCCCTACCTTCCCCTCTAAATATATATAATAATACATATTATATAATAATAAATAATATATTATATAATATTATATATATTTCAAAGACAAGAAATAACGAGTTTGCTGAGGATGTAGAGAAAAGGAAACACTTGTGCACCATTGGTGGGAATGTAAGTTGGTGCAGCCACTATGAAAAACAGTATGGAGACTCTTCCAAAAATTAAAAATTGAACTACGATATGACCCAGCAATTTCACTTCTTGGTATTTATCCGAAGAAAATGAAAACAATAACTCAAAAAGATATATGCACCCCCATGCTCACTGCAGCACTATTTACAATAGCCAAGACATGGAAGTAACCTGGTAACCTGAAGTGTTCTTCCATGGATGAATATATAAAGAAAATGTGACTCACTCTCTCTCTCTCTCTCTCTCTCTCTCTCTCTCTCTCTCTCTCACACACACACACACAAACAGGAATATAATTCAGCCATAAAAAAGGAAATCTTGCCATTTGTGACAATATGGATGGACCTTGAAGTCATTATGCTAAATGAAATAAGTCTGAGAAAAGCAGATACTATATGATTTCACTTACAAAGAATCTAAAATAAACCAAAACAAACACAAAAAAGCAAACTCATATATACAACGAAGACACTGAGGGCAGAGGAAAGGCGAAGACCCAGAGGTAGGGCAGAGGGAAGGGTGAAGGCGGTCAAAATAAGTAAGTCCTGGAGGTATAGTGTGCAGCATGGGGACTGTACTTAATAACACTGCATTGTATATGTGAAAGTTGCTGAGAGTGGGTCTTTAAGGTTCTCCATGTGTGGTGACAGACATTAAACTAGAGATATTATGGTGATTATTGCTCAATATGAAAAGCACACTTTCTCTGAGACAAAAGAAATGAAAAAGGTTATCACTGGATTAAAAAAAGGAAAATGGCCCTGGCTGGTGTGGCTCAGTGGTTGAGTGCTGGCCTGTGAACCAAACAGCTGCAGATTCGATTCCCAGTCTAGGGCACATGCCTGGGTCGCAGGCCAGGTCCCCACAGGGCGTGCAAGAGGCAACCACACATTGATGTTTCTCTTCCTCTCTTTCTCCCTTCCCTTCTATATATAAGTAAGTAAGTAAATAAAGTCAGAAAATCTTCCTATTAAAAAAAGGAAATTGTGTGTGTGTATGTACGTGTACCCATCCGAGAGCTTAGTGTGTGCCAAGCATTATGGGAATTATAAAAATAATCTCAATCCTAATAAGAGCTGCATAAAGTTGAAACCATTACTATGATTCTCTTGGATAAGGAAACTAAGGTCTGGAGAAGTCAGGTGCTCTCTTAAAGCTAACAAAGCTAGTACTTAAAGATGCTGAATTATAAAACCAGATGATGTGATTTCATAGCCCATACTCTTAAAGAGCATTATGCTATACAAAATTTATATACCCTGAAAAGGAAATATACTTCCTAGCTTTTTGTGTAAATGAAATAGGTTAGTAGAAGAGAGATAGGCATGTCCCAAAATGTTTTGTTTTTCCTGTCACACTAAGGTATAAAAGATGAGTTGTTTAGTTTTTAATATTTTCAAATGGGGGAAGGGGAAAGAATAAATAATGATTAAGAACATAAGCCTGGTTTAAAACCCCCCTTTGCCTTAGCCATGCCCTAACAGCTTGTTTCCTAATCTCTAGGACCCTGTTTCCTTCTCTGCAAATGGGAACTATTAAACCTTTTCTTTAAAATGGGGTCATATTTGTATTAAGGTTTAATTTTTTAAAAAATAAGATGCTCATTTTTTAAAAAAACATACTTAGTAAAATGTAACTGCTGCTACCATCTAAGTATCGAACAGATCTGAAACCATACTTCTACTCAGAAAACCTAGCACAATTTATAAAAACTGTTTCTAGGGGGAAGCAGGATAATGGTGGAAAGAAGGGGAAGTCACTAGTCAAAGAATGACCCATGGACACAGACAACAGTGTGGGGATTGACTATTTTGTGGGGGGCAGGGAGTGGACAGAGGAGGGCAAAGGGGGAAAAACTGGGACAACTGTAATAGAATAACAACAAAAAATTAAAAATTATTTAAAAAAAAATAAAATACATGGAATAAAATACTGTTTCTAAAAACTGTTACTGTGTTATTTGAGAATGTATCTAAAGAATATTGCTACTTGACCACTTGTCCTGATAATGAAAAAAGAGTTTTCAGGAAGTTAAGTACATACTAACTATCCAATTTGGTAACAAAAACTGAGGTCGGATCATTCATCCAGCTCTTTGCTAGACACTATGAAGCAGCAGTCCCCAAACTTTCTGGCACTGCGGGCCAGCAGGTGGAGCTCAGGAGAGGCCTGGTTCCTAACAGGCCGTGGTGCAGTACCGGTCCATGGCCCAGGGGTTGGGGACCCCTGCTAAAAAGTATACAAACAAGTAAAATATATGATCTCTAACTTCAGAAGTTTATTGTTAAGACAAAAGTATCTCACATGAAAATTTCATTAAAAAGAAAGACATTTATGGTTTATGATCTATAAGAGTAACAGAAAAAGATGAGTATGAATTGGAGGATAGAAGGTTGGTGAGACTCTCAAGTAGCCTTTGATGAGTGATTAAGATTTAGACTGGTAAAGAGGGGCATTTGTGGTGAAAGGTAAGCATGCTAAGGCAAAATGACCAAAATAAACATGACATGTAGGAGACTGTGAAGAAATAAATCTAACTATGAGAACTATCCGAAATGTATTTTGTTTGGGAGAGCATATAATTTATGAAAAAATTGCCTTTGAAAATCTGTTTGAGCAGTTTAGACTTGCAAAAATGAGCCACTAAAACAATGTTCTTAAAACCTTTGGCCCTGGCTGCTGTGGCTCAGTGGATTGAGTGTTGGCCTAGAAACCAAAAGTTCTCTGGTTTGATTCCCAGTCAGGGCACATGCCTGGGTTGTGTCCCTGGCTGAGGCCATGCTAGAGGCAAACAACCAATGTTTCTCCCCCTCGTTCTCCCTCCCTTCCCTTCTCTCTAAGAATAAATAAATAAAATTTAAATAAAAATAAAAACAAGTCTTTAAACATATTTTCATACACAGCCATGTTTCCAGTAAAAAAAAAATTGTTTTATATGTCATAAAATTTAACTTTATAAATACTAGTTAATTGTGGTTTAATTTTTTTAAAAAGACATATATTTTAGATTTAAACATTGAAATATTTACAGATATAGTGAGATAATTATAAGATTTGCTTTACTTCAAAATAATAAGAAGGGGAAAGGTGGGTGACCTTGAACTGATGATTGCTGAAGATTGATGATACAAAGAAACTTGCCTGGTCACCACTTTTTTATATGCTGAATATTTTCTATTACAATATTTTTAATCTACTAAATTAGGGTGTTACTGGGAAAAATCAATATTCACACAGTGATTAACTATATTCTTATATTTTCACAAATTTACTTTTTACAACTACTTAAAGATGATAAATGACTGGGGTAAATTATCCAGTAAATTATTAGGATCTAATAATCAAAGATTTACAAACTATAAGCTAATTCAAGAAACTCTGCTTCCTTCAGAGAAGCCTTCATAACTATTTTAACTCGCAACAGTTTTACTGGATTTGTATTTTTCACCTTTTTAAATTTTAGATTCTGCAAATCCAACACAAACCAAACACACTATTAAGAAATTAATGTTAGTCTTAAACCACTTTGCTTTGTGGTTTCAGGTATTATCATGTAAACTTTCGTGTAGTGATACTGTTAACACCACATGCTGGCATCCAACTAAATAGAAGTCAATACCAGCAACACATGGCATTCCCAAAATAATGATATCAGAGACCAATTCCATTTTTACTTCTTCCTGTTACCCACAAGCAGGTGGCAACATAACACCGATTTCAACATAGCAGACAAAGTTATCCTCCTCAGACACAGATGACCGCCACTGCAGCAAACCCCTGAACTCTTTGCAAAGGTTGTTGATTAGTCGGTTAATTTGCTTTCACCCTGGCTTAAAGACATTTTATATAAAATAACTTTATCATTCTGATTGTGCATTTCTTGAACTTCACCGATAAAAACAAACATTTATTAAAACCAGTGCTGTGCCACATGTTATCTCAATTTTCAAAGCAACCTTATTTTACAGATGAGAAAATAATCTTAAAAACATTAAGTTCCTTGTGCACTCCTTTTGGAGACAGGATCTGAATCTATTGGGTTGGCAAAAAACCCATTACATTGTTCCTTAAAATAAAAGACACATTTTTTCTTTTTACCAATAACTTTATTGATTTGGATATCCAGTGGATAAGAGAGCCCCACAGCAAAGAATTATTTGGCCAAAATGTCAATAGTACCAAGAAACTTCGCAAACCACTTTTGACATGTTTGCTCTGTCTCAGCACCTTCTCCATACACTGCTCAAATCTTTTCTTGCCTTTCAGTTGCATTTTTACCTTTTTTTTTTTTTTTTAAGATTTTATTTATTTATTTTTAGAGAGAGAAGGGAGGGAGAAAGAGAGGGAGAGAAACAGCAATGTACGGTTGCCTCCCACATGGCCCCCACTGGGGACCCGGCCCGCAACCCAGGCATGTGCCCCGACTGGGAATCGAACCAGGACCCTCTGGGTCCCAGCCCACGCTCAATCCACTGAGCTACACAAGCCGGGCGCATTTTTACCTTTTTTGAAAAAATAAAGCATAATACACTGGTAATGTTGCTATTTTCTTCCATCTTCAATATTAAAATGGCTGCACAAAAATTCACCTATTTTGAGTTTTTTAAATGCACACTGATATGACAGCTGTCACAACACAATGTAACAAAACTTTCTGAAGTACTTAAAGACAACTAAGTACTACTAGAGTCATCAGACAGAAAAAAATTAAATGAACTTTTCAGCCATTAATCTCACCTCAAAGTCCATGTTCATAATCACCTCACTTTATCATCTCCCTCCAAGTTAAACAAGTGTATGATCAATGGTGTATATTATGGACATAATGATGTTCATATAACCTGACAAATTTAAAGCATGCATCAAACCTTATAGTAAACTTATAGGGTAATTATCTTTTTAATAAACTAATTCAGCAAGAGAATATAATCTATAAATAAAAGAGTTTTTCTACTTATTTCAGTACGTTTCCTATATTAGTAGATTTATAATGAAAAAATCTGTAATCAATAAATCAATTTGTTTTAAATGAATTTTTCCAATATGGAATGAGACCCTCTAAATTTCACAAAATTTCTTATATAAAATTAAAGTTTCTTATTGAGCTTGAAAGAAAAAAATGGTCATTTAATTATCTGCCAAGTAAAATAGCAGTAAATTAAATATTGCTATCAAATATTGAAGCCAACCAAGTCAATCTTGGAGCAACGTGTTTACCATTATAGAATCAGAAGTCCTCAGAGAAAACACTGATCAGGCCGCAACACTTCCAAATAGTGAAGGAGAACCATCTGGGAAACGAATTCCATTTATAGAAGTGGTTTGATTTTAGTAACAGGGGTAAGGACCAGCCATTTAGAAAATCATTCTTTTTGTGTTCATTCATTCCCTCTCTCCCCCAAAAGTCCCCATGGACCATTAACTTATGTCAGATGATGCTTCACGTCTCTGGCCTCTGGTCTGTCCATATTACATTATTGGAGTAATATACAAATTTTGGAGAGATTCAACCGTAAGAACCTGGCAAGTTATTTTGCAAAACACCTTGCTACACAAACACAAATGGTCCCAATGTCCTCCTGCTATCAGCAACAAGCTTTGTACAGGGAGCACTTGCCAATAGGGCAGAAGGGCCACCGAACTCACCCAAACCTCGCCCAGGCCAAGAGAAAGTGAAGAATTAAGTCATTAAAACGCCAGTACGAAAGCTTCCTTAGGTGTTTGAAAAAGGGAGGGCCTATCAAAAGTCCCTGGAAAATGAACGGCTTTTCTCTTTTTCCCCTGCGGACCTCGCCAGTTGGCTGAGCTGGGCCGTTCTGGGTAGGAAATGACCCCGATCTGAACTCTGTGCTGAGCAAGTGAATTATCGATCCGCCGTGGGAACTGGATCTCACTAGGTCTTCCCTCCACTACGGCTTCCCTGCAGGGACTCGGCGCCGGAATCCTTTTAACTCCGGGGCAAGTCGCTTTGGGTCACCTCCCCGGCGCTCTCCGCTCAGCCTCCGCCCCGTTTCCCCGCGAGGCCGGCGCAGGTGAGCGCCCCCTCTGACACTCCCGCCCGACAGGTGGGCAGCCGACGCCGCGCTTCCAGGTGAACGGGACTCTCGGCGTGGACGTGTAAACTGCCGGAGACGCATCCCCCGCCAAATCCGTTCTCCGAGCGAGCAGATCGCCGGAGACGGCGGCGTTTCCCATGCACACACGCCCTGCTCCGGGATCTCCGTAAGCCGCGCTCGGAGCAAGCACTGACCCGCGCAGACACACGCGCCTATGGCCGGCCCGATCAACTCTGCTCGACTGGGGAGAAGATAAAGCGGGGGCCCCACGCCACGTTCAGGGTTTGTCCCCCAAAGTTTCCAGTGCCCGTTCCGCTCCCGCGGCCGGAGCCGTCGAGGAGGTGAAGAGAAGAAAGGAAAGGGGCGGGGGGTTTTGCCGGGAGAAGCCCCGACCCCGCGCGCGTTCGGAGGACCGGATTTCCCCGGTTCCCCTTCCTCCCACCCCACCCCCTTCCCCCTGCGGAATTCCTGCCCCGCCGCGGGCCGGGAACAATGCCGCGGCCCGGACCCCCGCCCCCAGGCGCCCGCCACTCACCACCCAGGTCAGTGCCCCGTTGCCGCCGGCTCCCGCGCCGCCACCGCCGCCCGCCTTGGCCATGACGGGTGCCTCCGCTCACAGGCCCCGAGGCCCCGGCCGCCGCTCCCGCCTCCTCGCGGGCCGTCCGGCCCCGCTGCTCCGCACAGACCGCTCCACTCGCCGTGCTCTTAGCGGCGCCGCCCCCCGCGCCCCATCGCCGAGACCCGGGGAGGACGCCCGACCGAGACCACCGAGGAGGCCGCGCCGCCCGCCTCCCTCAAACTCGAGGCGCGGCGTTCGCGTCGCCGGGGCCTAGCGCCGTCGCTGAGGGAAAAGGCGGAGGAGGAAGCGGGAGGACGCCGGCGACAGCTGAGCAGCAGCGGCTCCTCCTCGTCGTCCTCCCGCGGGCGCCTCCGCCAGCGGGGCCGAGGTCTGGAGGTGCAAGCGGCGAGCTCGGCCCGGAAGCCCGAGGACGCAGAGGCGCCTTGTCCTTCCTCACGCTCCGTGAAGGCCGGCTGCTCCGGGTCCCGGAGTTGCCGCCCGCCCCTGCTGCCTCAAAGGCGGCCTTCGTAGGCCGCGCTGCAGCCCTGACTTCCTCAGACGGACAGGGACAATAAACAGAGCCTCCGCCGCCGCGGTCGCCTCCCTCTTGTCCGGCATAACACCGCACACACACACACTCGCACACCGGGGAGGGAGGGCGCGGCGGCCGCCCCCGCTGTCAGTCAGCGCCCCGTCGCCCAATCGGGGCCTTGTCGCCCAGGCTCTTGGCCAATCCCAAAATTCCAGGCCCCCTGGGGGGCGGGAGCCGAGGGGGAAACGTCATTGCGGGTAGCAACCGAAGGGAAGACTTAGGGTTTTTTGTTTGTGTGTGTGTGTGTGTGTGTGTGTGTGTGTGCGTGTGTGCCTGTGGGTTTTCCATTTGAAGGGAGATCAGGGGCTGCAGTCAAGGGTCATTTGAGGGCGGCGAAGGGAAAGGGTCGAATTCGCCTCGGGTCGATCGTAATCCTCCGAGCGTGCTGTTTACTCTACGACCTGCCCACGTAGCCGGGGCTCGTCTTTGCCTGGGGCCGCTGGGGGTGGGGTGACAGGAAGAAGCCCGGGGCCGTCCCAAAGGGAAAGTATTTTTAAAGAGCGGTTGTAAACCACAAACAAGACGTTGTAGATCACTGATGCCAGGAGAGCCGTGTGACCCCGGCCTCCCCAAGGCCCCAAGTGGACGCTGCTGCCCAAGGAATGCTTTGCTCAGACCTTCCCCTCCGCTGTCTCCTTCCTCCCTCTTCCTCCCTTCATCCTCAAAAGGGATGCGATCAGTTTCAAGAAAACTGCATTTAAAGAACTTAAATGATAAGAGGCACACCGAGAACGTTCCAGAGAAGGAACGCAGGTCGGGTTGAGGGGTCTGTTTCTACTCTTTGTTGACCTTTCTCTCCGCTCGGAACAATGCGGAAATGTCACTGTCACTTTTTCTTCTCATCTGTCCAGAGCTGTGCCCGGCTATCTCTAAGAGGGTATGTCCGGTATTTTAAATTGCTTTCGGTGGAATTTTAAATGCACACTAAGGAATAATTTTATCCACATTCAAGCTTTCTAAGAACAAAAATTGCCCATACAGTCACACCGAATTCTTTGGCAGATGGAAGATGGCTTTACTTCACCCTGCTTTTCAATGTAATTTCATTCAACAAGTATTTATTGGGCGCACACTCTGTCTCCCTGTGCCAGGCTCTGCGATGGGTTCAAAATAAAAAACGGGGCCTCTGATTTCAAACCATTTTTAATCTGGTCTGTTGAGCAGACTAAAAAGAGAATTAACTGTCAACGAAACGAGTACTTGCGGACGCGAAGTGCCATCAACTAGTTGTGACAAGAGAGCTTCTTTTTAAAGAGATGAAAAACCTATTACTGCTTTGTTAAAAGGTGTTTTTGTGAACTTCTCTTCCAACTGTGCATTTCCTCTCCAGGGAAAACAAAAATGTCTAGGGTCACATCTTTCAACTGCCTTCTGAGTCCAGAGAGATGGGGGACTCTAAAACATGGAAATAATTTAAACATAGTTTTTCTTAATTAGCTCTCTAGTGGCCATGTAATTTTGGCGTATTTGGAGCTTTGGTTCAGAACAGTGAGGTCTTTCTTTACCTTGAACTTGAGGTGTAAGCTTGTAAAATCAAGACACACCAGGGGCTAATCTGGACTCTGAACCTGACCAACTAAGTATCTGCGCCTGTTATTTAACTTCTCTGAGCCTCTGTTTGCGCCTCGTTAAAGTGAGGATTTTTGCTCTTGTACTTTCTGTGACTTTACATCTTCAAAGTACACATAGTTTATAAGTTTGAAAGGAGTAAATAATTTTAAAGGCTGTGGGTTTTTTTATAAAGATATAGGCATTAAATAAAAGCCAAGCCATAAAATGTATAAATGTCTCATTTTTCTTAACTTTATTTTTCAAAGATCTTCCGCCTCGGATTTTGACATGATGAAATATATTCAAAGTCAAATAACTTAATTAATGAAAATCATGGTTATCTTTTCACTTGCCTCATAGTTGAGGCACGGAATCTATTAGCTTTCTAAATAGAAGACAGGCTAGTAATTATAGCTGGTTTTATTCTTATGAAAATACTTGAACAGAATGACAAATAAAAGTTGTTGAATATATGGATATGCAGACCACTAGTTTAAAGCAGAGATTTGTGATGAATAGAAGAAGGTATCTAGATCAAAAGTATCTATTATGGTGCAATTTGCCAGGTTTCTCTACCTAAGCTACCATTATTTTTCTTTTGTAACTGATACAGGGCTGGGCAAAAGTAGGTTTACAGTTGCGAGTATGTGAAACACAGAGTTTATTCTTGTATTATTTATTAATTATTGTATTATTTGTATTACAACTGTGGACCTACTTTTGCCTACCCCTGTAAATACTATATTCCTACCAAAATAAAATATCTCAGCTCCTGAAAAAACTGTTGATCTTTTGAACTATGTGCAGCAGACTTAACAAATCTATGATACAATTGGTTGTACTCATCTTAAGCATAGTTTTCCCTTCTGGGGTTTTGTCAAATAATTATCATTTACACAGTAATTATAGCAATCATTGCCACATTCAAAAAGCTTCTTTATCAGGTTTGTCTTGTTTGGAATACTACTTTATTCATATGTGTAGGTATTATATTTAAGGATACTTATTACTCCATAGCAACACCAGCCAAAATGAAAAATTATAAAAATCAAAGTCAATTCTATGAACTGTAAAAATAAATTCCTTTATTTAATTAAGCTTTCTGAGTAGCTTCCATGAGAACTTATCCTAACAACTTTAGAATTTTTATTTTTAGACCTTATATTTCCCTATCGTAGCAATCAAAACAATATTTATCATGACTAGTATATGTTAGGTACTCAGGAACTAGGAATTTTAAAAAGTGTTGAGATTAGGTCTCTGCGTTGACTTCACAACTTGACTTACATAGATTTGAGCTAATTTTTTTAAGCCAAAAAGCAGGTTTATATTTATTCATTTGCTATTTAATAACTGTTTTACCTGATGAGTCACACCTATCATTATAATTTATACACAGTAGATAATTTAATTAATAAAAATTGTCTGAACTATACTGGCAAAGTTTCAACAGAGTTTCCACTCAAATCATATATTGTTCCATCATTGAGATTCACTTGGGGCCTGGGGGACCAGACTTTAGTGAGCATTTAAATAAGATAACATTTGAATTCAAAGTTCAATGTCTACACTTTTACCTCTCCCTCTCACTCTGTTAGTTTTTATGGAACCTTAATGTGCATGGTGTACAAAGTTGCTAAGCTGAGAAGAAGAAGAAAAACTAGCCTATTAGCTTAATAAATGGTTGTCCAGGTAATGACTATTAAATGTTTTCCATGTAATTTTGTTGGTTATATTTCTTTTTTTCTTTAAGGATTTATTTTTATTTATTTTTAGGCAAGGGGGAGGGGAAGGAGAAAGAGAAGGAGAGAAACATCGATAGGTTGCCTCTTGCTTGCACCCTAACCAGGGACTAGCCTGAAACCCAGGTATGTGCCCTGACCAGCAATCAACCAGCAACCTTTCACTTTGCCAGATGATGCCCGAACAACTGAGCCACACAGGTCAGGGCTGGAAATATGTCTTTAGATGTGGCTGAAGGTAGGAAAGAAAGCTAGTCTCAAGCTTTGGGTACAAATATTTATATAGTAAATACTGTAATAGATTATTAACTCTGATTTTTGTGATTATTTAATTGTTCTAAATATTTTGTGACTATATTTTTACTTATATAATAAAGGCATTTAAGCACCAAAGGTAATAGGTGTTTGTAGATGAGTAAAAACATCAATGAACACCACATTTCTGTGTATTATCACCACTGGGAAGACATAAAGGCTAAAGGTCTTCAATTTCTACCTATAGTAAGTATGGGATGTTTTTTTTGTTTGACTTTTTTTGGCCTAGAGAAGTTTGTTTTGATTGGTTTTGGCCAAGTAAGCTATGATGATTCTCTGGTAATGTTTCTAATAAATTGTACAGATAGAAGGAATATTTCACTTATTTTAGATGATATAGATCAGCAGTAAGTCAGGATAACTCAGCCCCCCCCCCACCCCGCCTTGTTGAAAATAAACAACAAAAACTTATTTCTCACAGTCCTGGAGGCTGCAAGTCTTGCAGGGTGCCAGCAAGGCCAAGTTCTGGTGAGGGCCCTCTTTCAGGTTGCAGACTGCCTACTTCTCATTGTATCCTCACATGGCAGAAAGAGGCTGGAAGGCTCCCTAGGAGGGCTCTTAACTGTACTGAATTATATGTCCTGGAGAATATAATTAGTATATGCCTTAGTTTAAAAGGCTAGTTTTGACCTCTGAAAGTCACAGCTGAAAGGGTCTAATATTAGGTTTGGACTTTGGAAGAAGCATTTTGTTGTAGGAAAATCCAGCTTTGGAGGACATTAGATGCCATCATTCACTTAACCTTCACCAATAGATTCTAGCATGTGGATTACTAAATTTTATTTGAAGTTTCTGGTTGCCCAGAGTCATCTGATTCCGTGACTCAGTAGATTTGTAAGACTCAGATCTAAAGGATCTAAAGAAATAAGATAGCAGTGGCTTTTCTAACTAAACCGTTTCCATTTCAGAAGAGCTAGGAACCCTAAAGCTTGAGTTGCCACGTTATTTTCATTCTGCAGTATATTTAAAAGTTTAATGGGGAACAGGAAGCCCAGGAAGTGTGAGAAATATTTACAAAAAAGAATCTAAGATGTGAAGCCTTCAAGTTACAGGGCTTTCTGAAACAGAACCAAAAAGATACCTGCAAGTTAACGAAGGTGATAATTAAAAATCTGAACTTTGAAAAGCTACATCTCTGTACCAATGAACAACAAAAATGTACTTGTTCCTATTTCCGTAACAGTTAAGCAGAGATTAGCCCAGATACCTTACGTAAAACTAGCTGAGATGTTTTATGTACTATCTTTGTCTATAAGCTTTCTTCCTTGCTTTGAGAGAGCTGTCTGATTATGGAAAGTTCCAGAATAAGGCCCAAGAATGCTGATTCTTCAAGGAATATATCTTTAGTTTAAATGGTGTTTGAGAAAGTAAAACAATAAAGCCAGCCTAGTCTGTTCAGTAAGTCGTATATTATGTAGCGTTAGGCGATCCCCGAAAGCACCTGGAACATAAGAGTTCAATAAATAATGGCTCAAAGAATGAATTTGAAACATATGAAGATGTTCCTTGCAGTGAAACATCTCACCCAACACCCACGATGGTGCTGAAAGGTGGCCAGAATCCTTGTCTTCTGTTTTTTCAAGTGTTCTTGGTTGATCTTTATCAGTTAACAGATTATCAAGACTTGGTTGAAGTATTCTTCCAATTTAGGAATATAAATCAAGATGATATGAGGAAGGAAAAAAAAAAAAAGAGAGGTTGTGGTATAAAGAGAAAGAATGAGAGGAGCTGGGGCAGACAGGGCTAACAAAAGCATCTAATCCTGTGAAGCTGGGTGGAGAAAGTAAGTGCATTCTGCTGCGGAAGATCAGCTGTAGCCTTCTCGATGCTCACTCTTCATTTCACGAAGAAGGAGAACCCCATTTACTAAGAACCTCGCTATCTGTTTGTTACAGTACCAGGCAGGTGCTTTCATACCTAATAGCTTAATTAACCCTAAGAGAGGGATTATCATTCTTATTCCACAGTCAAGGAAATGAAAACTCAGAAAGTCACAGCTGAGTGCTTGGTGGAACTGAAATTCAAACCCAAGTTTCTCTTACTCCAAACCACACCCATTTGTCGCACTGACAAGTTGGCTAACATACTTGGCAATAGAGCATATTTGGCAATGCGTTAGAAACTTGGCAATAGCGGCGAATAATTCTGGCCCTCAGTAAAACTCTTTGGTGGTTTATTTTATTGTTGAACTATGATGACATGCATCTACAATTTGTATGACTAACTAGAAGTTCTCTTTGAAACCAGCCTGAATCTGCTTTTCTGACCTCATTAAAAAAAATAAGTTGCTTTTGGAGACAAAGTATCATTAAAAAAAAAAACAAAAACCTGCGGATCCTGGGACATCTCTCTGGCTATATGCTTTATAGTCTAAATCCAGTGTTATGATAGAAGAGTCTCAAAAAGCTAACTTTTAACTGTAAAAACACATTGGATTCTTGGATTCACATTTTGGGTACCTACAAATTCACAGTAGAAGATACTTAAAGCAGCATTAAAAATTCTCAAAGTTCTCCGTCCTATAGGTAAGACTTGTTCATAGACATAGTTTTTTTTGGGGGAGGGGCTTTTTGTAATCTATTTTTATGTATTATATTTTGGCACCTCCCATTCCAGCATTTTGCAAATGATGTCTCAATAGACTAATTCCTTGAGACATAAATGTTAGTTTGGAAATTATTACACCCAGACACCACGCACACTGTTTATTGTAGACTCCCCATGCATAAAGCGTTCATAAAACACATGAACATTTTAAGTCTTTGAGCACTCCTGCAAAAAACAAATTAAACTTGTTTAGCTTTGAAACTCTTATTTTCAGGAACATCTCTTAACATCCTCGGAACTTATATTTTAATGAAAAGACTTTGAGGGATACTGCCACTTTTTATATTGTTTCTATTATTACAGAATGTTTACAAGTTTAGAAAGTATACGTAAATAAAAAGCAAAGAACAAAATGACCCACAATTTCCTCACTCAGATAATTGCTATTAACAATTTGGTGAATATCTTTCTATTCTTTTTGTAAATATACAAAAACACATACTTTTTAAAAAGGAAGCAATAGTTCTAGTAAATGATTTAAATTTTTAAAATGAGCCGACCCCAGCAGAATGGCTAAAATTAAAATCCCAACTGCTGGTGAGGATGTGGAGCAACAGAAATTCTCATTTCTGCCGGCACTATGTAGCCTAGTAATGTCATTCTGGAAAACTGTTCCATAGTATCTACTAAAGTGAAACATCCACAATAAAATATGAACCAAAAATTCCACTCCTAGGTATATAAAAATATAAATGCAAGCTTCGTTGTACCAAAGACATACACAAGAATGCACATAGCAACACTATTGCCAAAGTCCCAGACATCCAAATGCCCATCAATGATAGAATGAATACATTGCATATACATAGCAGAATATTGTTCAGCAGGGAAAATGATCTGTTACAGCTAACACATATGAATTTCACAATTTTATGTTAAACTAAATGAGTCAAACAGAAAAGAATATACACTGTATGATTCCCTTTACATAAAATTTAGAAACAGGCATAACTAATCTATGATGTCAGAAGTCAGGATGTGGTTACCTGCAGGAGGAAGATTCTGGGTGCTGATAACTTCTAGTTTTTGAACTAGGTGGTGAATATATGGTTATATTTGTTTTGAAAAGTTATCCAGCTGTATACTTTTCAATTTTACATTTATCTATGTGAATATGACGCTCCAATTTCAAAGTTTACTTTTAAAAATGCTGTATTACCAGCACCTGACAGAAATAAGAATGAGACCTTGTGAAAAGACAGGTTCATTGATGCTGCTGAGTTGATCAGTAATTTAGAAGATTTATACTCTGTGAAGTGGGAGAAACACCGTTACCAATTTATTTCATGTATGTTTTCTTTCTTACGTGTGTGCAAAATGGTAAGATTGACGAGTCCTTTCAATAAGCAGCAAGTGAGACTCAAGTGATAAAATAAGAATGCTGCCACACGGAAGCTCCGAAAAATCATTAATGAAGCCGTTTAATTATTACATTAACCTGTGTACCTTCACTTCCTGAACTAACTTCCTCAATTTTCAAGAAGAAAAAGTATATAATTTTCCTAACAACAAACAGTAATTATAACTGTTATTTATTGGCACTTCTACACATTGACACTGTGCTAACACTTGCATTATTTATTATAATACAAGAACTGTATGAGTTAAAAATTTATTTGCAAAAGTTTTTCAAATTATAAATGTAATACCTTCTGGTTGTAAAAACCCAATAGAAAATGTGTCCAGAAAGAAATGCAAGCATTCTTTAACATGTTTTTTTTTTCCCTATAAGTGTCACTGATTAAAAGATTGGTATGTATCCTTCCAGACCTTTTTATACAGTATTTTTGTGGAAATACACACAAGCACACAGATGAGAAGTCAGCAATTAAGGAGATCAGACTAACACATCTGAGTTTCTTTACTTTAACTCTATTTCCTAGAAATCATTCTATGTCTGTCCATAAATCTATTTCAGTATTTTAATGACTGCAGTGATGATTTAACCATTTCACTATAAGTAGGCACCCAACCAGGAGGACTACTGATTTTTGGACTGGATAATTCTTTAAAGACCCGTCCTATGCACTGTGGGATGTTTACCAGGATTCCTTGCCTCTACCCACTAGAATCCAGTAGCATGCCACCTCTCCCCACCCACCCGCCACCCCACCTCCGTTGTGTCCAGACATTTTGTCCCCTGAAAGACAAAATATTTACCTCCCACCACCATCAGCGTGGACTCTAATGAACAAAATAAACAAAAACAATAACATAGAAACAGACTCATAGATAGAGAGAACATGTCAGCTGTCAGAGTGGGAAGGACTAGGAGGGAAGGGTAAAAAAGGTGAAGGGATTCAGCAAAAGCAAAGCAAAACAAACCAAAAAACTCATAGACAGACAACAGTATGGTGATTACCAGAGGGGATGGAAGGTGGGGGAGGTGGAATAGGGCAAAAGGGGAGTAAATGGTAACGGAAGGGAACTTGGGGTGGTGAACACAATATACTGAAGTATTACAGAATTGTACCCCTGAAACCTAGATAATTTTATTAACCAATGTCACCCCGAAAATTCAATTAACATAAAGAACCACTGGTATAGAAGGATATTTATATTGATAATTTCAACAACGTAAAAGGGATTCATGAACATCTTGGTATTATTGATTATAAACTGCATTTTAGAGATGAAGAAACTGAGGTGAGCAAAGTTGATCTGCCCAAGGTCCCTTGCTATCAGTAGTAAAAGTGAGGTATGAATTTAGTTCTTTTTTCCTCCAGAATTTGTAATTTTATCTCCTTTCTAGAGACCACTCCAAGGGAGATAGTCAGAACAGTGAATATCACTACCCGTTGAGTGTAAGGTAAATAACTATTAAAGATATCTTAACTCAGACAAACATCCTTCAGCTTCTTTTGATAGAACCAGGAGTGAAAACTTCTCAGCTTTCTAAAGGTGTCTGTAGCAGAACAAGCCGTTTATAAGAAACATTTAAACTAAACAAAATTTTGTGAATCTTTTTTAATCCTCACCCAAGGATATATATTTTTTATTGATTTTAGTGAGAGGAAGGGGGTAGAGGGAGAGAGAGAGAGAAATCCATTGTTTGCCTTCCTTACACATCCAGACTGGGAACTGAACCTGAGACCCAGATATGTGCCCTGCCCAGGTATCAAACGTGTGACATTTTGGTGCATGGAACTTCACTCCAACCAACTGAGCCACAGTTGCTAGGGCCAAAATTATATATATATATATTTGTTTTAAACAGGTAGATAATGTATTATCAGCACAGTTAATGTATTAAACTATGATGTAGTGTACTAACGACTAACCCAATTTACATAGTAATAAGTCCAACATCAGGGTTTCAGCTCTTTATGGGCCAAGGAGCTTTGCTATCATCATCATTAAAGATTGCAGAAGTGTATCCAGCTCCTACTGCACACTGTACAGCACACTACCAGTCCTTCATATTCCAGGTTACACCCTCAATACTGGGCAGACATCTTATAGCCCAAAACAATTGATAATAAGGCAAATCAAACAACCCAGGGAGGGTGAAACAAATTAAAAATCAATATAGCTGTTAATAATGATTACTTACTATGTACCAAGGATTTGAATCAGCTGTTATGTCATTCCCCAAATATTTAAGCACCTATTATGTGCCAGATGGTGCTACAGATATAGGAGTAAACTAGAGGCACAGGACATGCCTCTATGAAAGTGTATGAAAGACATTAAATAACCAGTTGTTTAAATAACTGTGATGGGGGGAGCATAACGAGGTAGGGATATAGGGGAAGACTTTCCTAAGAAAATAAGTTGAGCTCTGAGATGGAGTGTAAATATTAACCTTCGAGACTAGCAATAGCATGCATGAACCTCCCAGGCAGGAGGGGTCACGGTATACAGTTGAGGAAGTGGGAGAAGACAACTGTGGCTAAGGCCAGACCAAGCAGGGCAGATTGGGGCATGTTAAGGATTTTTATCTTTAGTCCTAAAAAGTCCATGGAACAGCCATGAAGGATTGTTAAGCAGTGAAGGGTCATGATTACACTCAAGAGTTTCCTATTCTATTTGCTCTAATATTACTATTCTCTCACTCTCACAGAAAAGGAAATCAGAGACCAACTCTTAGAAATGAAACTAACGTGTCCACTTCATAAATTATTTCACTACTAGAACAATGAAATAAAGAGGGCCAGGGTTA
This sequence comes from Micronycteris hirsuta, assembly GCA_004026765.1. NCBI lineage: Eukaryota > Metazoa > Chordata > Mammalia > Chiroptera > Phyllostomidae > Micronycteris > Micronycteris hirsuta. Next base: position 8,991 of record PVJI01004675.1, on the reverse strand, counting down.
TTACTGTCTCCCTCTTACTAAGTGATGGCTCCTTTACAGTATTATCCTTAAATTTATTGGGGATTATTGACCCTCTGGTTAACCAGAGTAAACCGATGCCTTGAAAGCTTAGCAGAGGATATGTTACTATTGATTCTCTGCTTCTATTTTGTTCCTTAATTCTCCTACCTGTAAAATGAGAAGATTCTTTCTGATGACTATTCTGGTGAGGAATAATATGATGAATGGAAGAATCGGCTGTCACTTTAAAAATCTGTCTCCCTAAATACATCATCCGTAAATTTGCTGCTTTCTTAGATGACTGGTGGTGAAGTAATCTCCATAATAGTGGGGCCAACCCACCCTGCAGGGTCTCTGACCACGGACGGATCACCTCACCGGGTTATGGACGTCTCTGATAATACAGAGGAGTAACATCCTGAAGTGTTGTGCCCTTCCCCTGGTCATGAATTTCTCTCAGGAAATTTATTATACGGCACAATTCCTTCTTTTTAATTAAGCTCTATCCCGCCTTCACTCTTTCGCATTCTATTTCTTGTTTATTCAACCGTCTGCAGGAACTAACTTCAAATGATGTTTTTCGCAGCTGTTTTTTACTGCCTGGCCTCAATTTTACAGGTTTTCTTTGTTAAACCATTCGTTTCAAAGTACAATTTCCCTGGGTCTCTAGTTACTTCATCTTAAAATGTAAGGAATTTGGATTCGATATTCCCTCCTAGCTAAATAGTTCTACGACTTTTTTTTTTTACCCTTCTCATTATTCAAATGTAAGAGAAGTAATTTGAGAACATGACCACTGAGTTGCATTCCCCCCTTCACAGCTTTAGAGAACCTTCTTTTCTGTAACTTAATACCAAACATTTCATATTTTGCCCACACTATTGGCTTTTAAAAGAATGAATACAGCCAGGCTTCTTTCAACAGCATCAAATGAGAGAGAGCCCCATTGTTTACTGGTAGGACTGAAAATTCAAATATTCTAGTTTAAAATTAGGAGAGAGAGGCATGTGACCAGATCCATTTTGTGTTGGGCATTGGTAATGTCAAAAAATGACTTTCGCTCTTAAAAAATGACTTTGGTATCTTGCTCTGAGAGTGTCCTCATCAAAGTTCACGGCGGGGAAAAGTCATGCTTCTGGGAAACTATAGTTTCACCTAATTTCATCATCCAACTTCTCTGTTCACTGGAGAGAGCTGAGACTTGAGTCCAAACAAAAGAAATACCTCAGTGTTTAGAGCTGTTCAGGCCCTGAGTGAGCTAATCACTCATTTCACTTCTGAGGAAGAGACATCCAGATTTTCTTTATTCCTCAAAGGCCTCCACATGGGCTGGATAACTTTTATTGAACATATTTGTTTTCATTTCTGAAACTCCCTGTTTTACCCCTTGACCAATTTTTATGTTAAATTTTAATCATAAGCTTAAAACAAGTCACAAAATCGTTTACTAATAAACTTAAATTATAGGAAAATCAAGAATAAAAAAAAATCAATACCATAGCCTCCAAGAACTTGCTATAATTCTATTTTCATGTCAACAGATATGTTTGGAGAGTTGTTATCTCTAGTTCAAAAACCTTTTGGAGATTGTAATAACAAAGACTAACAGCACATTATAGTGCTTTATTGTTAGGCCTAAAATCTACTGATATTTTCCATCTGTCTACTCAGTCTCCGTGTAACTAGCTTTCCTCTTCCCCCTTCCCACCTCAACTTTCTAAGCACCAAACCTAAAGCCAAAAAAAGCATCAAAACCCCAAGGTTGATGCTTTCCTCTCCCAGAAAGGTGATGATTTAGAACCAAGTCAACTGGGTGTAATGGAATTATTGGTCATCAGGCAAACATAATAAAACCAGAAGCATTAAGAAAGGACCAACTATTCAAAATACCTTCTCACTACCCTCCATGACAAAGTTCCAAAATTTATTTAACTGGAAATACCACTTTGCAATCCATATTTAGAAAGGACAGAAAAATTGCAATGTCACTGCTATAGGTACCTTGGCGCAATTTTACTTTACATTATGCTGTGGTTTGAATGTTGCTGTCCCCCACCCACCCCCAAATTCACTTTGAAATCTCATGGTGATGATAGTATTTGGAGTGGAGCCTTTGGGAGGTGTTTAAATCCTGAGGTGGAACCCTCATGAATGAGATTAATGACCTTATAAGAGAAGCTTAACAAAAACTGAGTAAGATATAGTCTTGCCCTTGAGGAAATTACAAACTAGGGAGAACAATCTACAAAACTAATTACAATCTTAATGTATGTTTATTAATAAAAAGGAAGGCTATACAAATAGCCCTGTACCATCCATTGAGATACACGAAGAAGCTGGCATTCTGCAACTCAGAAGAGGGCCTTCACTGGACATGGAATTTGTTGGTATCATAACCCTAGACTTACCAGCCTCCAGAACAGTAGGAAATAAATGTTTGTTGTTTTTTCCAAAGATTTTATTTATTTATTTTTAGAGAGAGGGGAAGGGAAAGGGAAGGAGATAATCATCAATGTGTTGTTGCATCTCACACGCCCCCTACTGGGGACCTGGCCCACAATCCACGTATGTGCCCTGACTGGGAATCGAACCAGCAAGCCTTTGGTTCACAGGCCCACCCTCAATCCACTAAGCTACACAAGCCAGGACTGTTTGTTGTTTATAAGTCACCCAGCCTCTGGCATTTTGTTACAACCACTCCAACAGACTAAGACATGTTACTTTTTTAGAAATTTGGTTTTGCAGGACAGACTGGTATTTTAGAGAGAAGGAGCAAATGAGTTACAGAAAAAGAGGATGAAAAAAGAGTTGGGGGAACACTGGAGATAAATTGTCTGGATACAAATTTTGCCAAGGGCCAGCTTTGGGTTCAAATAGGTAGAATGCTTGAATCCATTCTCTGTAACCCAGGCCCTAAACCATTTCCCAAATTCACCCTCCAGTGTTCCTTCCCATCAGACACAAATTGGAAGAATACAGCTGAAGCATATGCAAAATGGAATAATAAATACTACATCCCTACTTTAAGGAACAAAGTCATTTTACATTTGACTTATGTATGTACCATGCCTTGGATTCTACAAAGTGATGTAACTATTAAGACCATTTTAATGTGATGAAATGAGATTTGGGGAGGCCATTAGATATATCCACTCTCACTCAAGTAATTCACATGGAGCTGAGTCAATGTGAGTATGCTCAACTTAGACCATATTCCTTTTTGTACCTTACCTTCCTACACTCAAAATGACTGTGTGCTTATGCATCTAATAGTTCCCCAAGGCCCTGTATCTCCAGTCTTAAATATCCTACTCTGAACATTATAGAGTATTGATATAAACATTCAGTTAGGAAAACTCTATTTACAATACTTGATCCAAGGAAAAAATTCTACAAAAAGCAGTATTGTACTGGCTGAGTTTAAATGTCACTTTTAAAAAGGACTTTTTTCACTGGCACTAAGAGTCCATTTTACAAATATCATGACCAATTATTTATGTCTATTCCAGGCAAAATTATGAAATAGCTTAACTTTGTCTTTGAAGATCTCAGCCACATAAATTCTATATCTTATTACATCTTAAGAAGGACGTAAAAATCATCCTTATTCGAGATTAAGTGCTTCCAAATAGACAAAGGGCTTTGCTTTTTATAGAACATAAAGCTTCAGCGTGCTGCCTGACTTCTCGGACCTGTCTGTATGTTTACAGGTGTTCAGGGGCTTTAAATTATTGGACACAGAACACTTTTTTTCTCCATGTAAAACCTCAGGGAACGCATTTTGGAAAATACTGGCTCATAGGATGCCAGCAAAGTTTTCTGTGCAAATACAACAGTTGAATTTTCTCCTATGTGTTCTTAACAAATAAAAACAATGAATGAATGGTCCAAAAATAAAATTTAAAAAAAATTCTATTTCCAATACCATCAAAAATGTTAAATAATTTAGAATACATTTAACACAGGAAGTGTAAACTTATACTTTAAAAACTACAAAACATTATGGAAAAAACTAAATAACATCTAAATAAATGGAAAGATATCTCAAGTTCGTGAACTGGAAGAATTAACACTGCTAAAATGACAATAATCCCCAAATTGATGGACAGATTCAATGAAATTCTTAGCAGAATACTAGCTGGCTTCTTTGTAGAAAGTGACAAGCTGATCCTAAAATTTATATGAAACACAAAGGACCCAGGACAGCTAAAATGATCTTGAAACAAATAAGCAAACAAAAACCAAAATTGAAAGACCTCCAAATCTCAATTTCAAAACTTAATACAAAGCAATAGTAATCACCACAATGTGGAACTGGTATAAGAATAAACATACTGATCAATGAAATAGAGTTCAGAGTCCAGAAATAAATCCTTGTAATATGACTGATGTTCAGCAAGAGTACCAAAATCATTGAACAGGTAAAGAATAGTCTTGTAGACAAATGGTGCTTGAACAACTGGATAGCTACACACAAATGACTAAAGTTGGGCCCTAACTTCACACCATATACAAAGACTGACTCTAAAAAAAACAGAATCAAAGACCTAAATGGAAGTGTCAAAACTGTAAAACTCAGAGTAACATGTAGAGGTAAATCTTCATGACCTTGGACTTGGAACGAATTCTTAGATATAACACCAAAAGCATAAGCATCAACAAGAACATAGGCAAATTGGACTTCATCAAAATTAGCCATGTTTGTGCTGCAAAAGATACTCTCAAGACAGTGAGAAGACAAGCCACAGAATAGGGGGAAATATTTGCAAAGCATATATCTAACAAGGGATTTGTCTTCAGAACATATGGAGAATTCTAATCCCTGATAATAAAAAGACTGTAACCCAATTTTTAAAAGGGCAAATGATCTGAATTGACATTTGTATGAAGATAAATGTATGGCCAATAAGCACATGAAAGAAATGCTCAACATCAAAAGTCATCAGGGAGACGCAAATCAAAGTCACAGTGAGATGCCACTCACGCACAGTGGAATGGCTACAATAAGATAGTCATGTAACAACAAGTGCCAACAGAATATGGAGAAAACAGAATCCTCACGCTCTGCTTATAGGAACATAAAATGGTGCAGCCACTTTGGAAAACAGCCTACAGTTCTTCAGCATATAAATGTAGACTTACCATTTGACTCAGAGATTCCACTCCTAGGTATATACCATAGAGAACTGAAAACATATGTCCATACGAAAGCTGGTACAGGAATGTTCATAGCAGGATTATTCACAATATCCAAAAGGTGGAAACTACCCATATATCCATCAACTGATGAATGAACAAACAAAATGTGTTCATACAATGAAATATTATTTGACCATAAAAGAAATAAAGTACTAACACATGGATAACTTTTTTTTAAGACTTTATTTATTTTTAGAGAGAGGGGAAGGGAGGGAGAAAGAGAGGGAGAGAAACATCAATGTGTGGTTGCCTCTCACATGGCCCTCACTGGGGACCTGGCCTGCAACCCAGGCATGTGCCCTGACTGGGAATCGAACCGGGACCCTTTGGTTCCCAGCCTGCGCTCAATCCACTGAGCTACACCAGCCAGGGTCACATGGATAACTTTTAAAATGTTATGCTAAGTGAAAGAAGTCACAAAAAATCACATATCATATGATTCTATTTATCTGAAATATCTGGAATAGGCTAATATATAGTAACAGAAATTAGATTAGTGATCAGCAGGGGGAAGGAGGGATAGGAGGAATGGTGGGCGATAGGTAAAGAATATTAATTTTTTTCCTGAGGTGATAAGAATATTCTAGAATTGATTATGATGAAGGTTGCACAACTCTGTGACTGTTTTTTTTGTGTACTTAAATAAATTAATTGTATGGTATGTGATATTATATATATACACACATGTGTGTATATATATACATATATATACATATATACATATATATATATATATACACACACACACACACACGTATATATATAAAAATAAAGCCTTTGCAAACAAAAATCTGTAGCGTAGATTCTGAACATGTGACTAGTGGCATCATGCCATCCATGAACTGTTTGTTTTTTCCTTCACACAGAGTTAAAGGAGCTTGCCTCTGAATGTAATATTGTAGCAAGACTTTCTAAAAAAGAGAAAGTATTGTGTTTATCCAAGCACAAGCTTCTTCTCCCACAGACATGATCCTTGAGGAGAACTGATTTACAGCACTTCGCATGTCAGAGAGCATGATTTCCAGTGTCTCTGGTAACTGAGGTTCCTGAGACTGAAGTGAGGAGGGCGAGTGATTTTGTAAGAGGGACTCCCCAAAGTTTTTATACTGGCTGATGGATCGTGGGCCCTGGGAAGGAGAGAAAAGACCTTTCAGGGAAGTGCTGCCATTGGGAGCAGGGGTAGATATGGAAAGTATCATTGGAATAGAAAAAGTAGGAACAGAAATATAAAGATATTTTAAGAGGGAAAGTTGAACAAGAGTACCAGAGCGGAGACAAAGCAGCAACAATTTGTTCACACTTAGCTTCTTTAAGAAGCATCTGGGATACAAGTAGCAGCCATCTGCAGAGAGTAGCTCCTTTGGAATGGCCCCAGGCAGGGCACACAATGAGCAGCTGACCTTGGCCTGCACCTCCTGAGAGGCTCCAGAGTCAGCACACCCAGTGGCCAGCTTCAGAGCACACCAGATAACACCCAAACACCCCTAAGAGCAATACACTCGCTGGGCGGACTTGGTGGGCACCAGACCCCTGCTGAAGCAAGTCCCGCTCGGTGGCGTAGGCCCCTGCTCAGCTGATCCTCTGCTGTAGTCACAGCCTGTCCTTGCCACCGGTCGGCCTGGGAGCATTCCCTCCCATCGACAGCCAACCAACAGCAATCAAGGCTCAACTACAATGGGGGTGAACACGTGGGGCACCTCGCTGGAGTAAGAAACATCTGGAAGGCCAAGTTGCCACCTGCACTTCCCTGGGTCAGATAGAGAAGGGCTTGAAGTGAGAGCGAGGAATCTATAAAACCGGCACCCCAGACAATTTCAAAACAAGTGTTTCTTTAACTCCGCATTGAAACAGTGAACTAGTGGAAGAAGAGTAAAATAAATGCACATGACAGTGTAGATAATCCTGGGATTTTGTGGAATCTCTGGTAGTCACCGAAGGACTTAAAATCAAAGATGAGTCAGTTTTTTACAGGAAAGAAATCTATGCTTCACCATTTTGCAATGTCAGCTTTTGACCGATTCTTACTTTAATTAGAAATCAGGCTTTAAACAAATCTCTATTTTTAATTCAATCATGAAAAGTAGAATGATAAAGAATGTTCAGATGGACGGTCATACCTTGGAGATTTTGTGGGTTTGGTCCCAGACCACTGCTCCACAGTGATTTGTAATCCTTCTGTCAGTGAAGGGCTGTGCCTTTAATTTGTAAAAAATGCAACATCTGTGAAGTGCAATAAAATGAGGTATACCTGTAATAAAATTAAGTAAAGCCTATAGTTTAAATAATTTTCAAGTTTTCTCAATTTAATGTTGTAGAAGTGTGCTTCATCAACGTGTTATGATTAAAATAACTTCAATTAAGCTAAGTATTGGGTGTGAGTAAAGAGACCTACAGGTTAGGGCTAAAGTTTAAAAATAGCTAAAAGCATAGGGAGACCAGGCCTTAAATAATCAACAACCTACAAGCATTATTTATTGAACACCAACCACATAACCATCATTATATAGGCACCAGGGAGAGGGAGACAAATTTAAAACAGTGTCCTTGGTTCCAAGGATACTATAAATATGGAGAGACAAGGCATTTAATAATAAATGAGAATCACTTATTCATTCATCAAACATTTACTGAGTACCTACTGGGCTAAAGACTGATAAGTAGGAAAGAATAGTTATTTTGTATTTGCTTTTATTATTCTTTATGCCTTTTTGTATGTCTGAGTAGCTTATGATAAATGATTTTAAAGCAGTAATTAAAGCATTCAGTTTTAATGTTGGTTGGTAACTAACAACTGCTAATATTATTGATTTTGGATTTTGATAAAAAACTATAGCATTCAAGGTCAAGTCAGGATTAAGGCTAATTGGAAATTATGCCTTCAAATTGATCCTATAGCCAAAAAATCTGGTAACTACTTTTTGCTTTGAATTACCTATATTCACTTTTCCTTTCAAGGTGCCTTAGTTAGTACAAACTCTATTTCATTAATTCCGGTACTTGAGGACCATACTGCCTGGTGCTGTTTGTACAGCTTTCATGCACGTCTATCTTGGTCTCTGAATCGAGCCAAGTGGAGGGGCCCTACCTTATGTCTTCTTATATTCCCATCATGCAATGTCTCACCATCTCCTAACAATTGCTAATAATGATTTCTTCAAATAGAGAAGATCTTTATTATGAAAAACAATATAATTGGACGTAGACTATGGGCTTGCCACATTATTTCGGTCTTTTACTGAACAGAGCTGTGGTCCTAAGCATGTGGGTGATGCCCTATTGAAAAGAAAAATAAAGTTTGAAATAATGGAATTACCCTGTTTTACCAAGAAAGATGAGGGTCGCAGCTTTTCCTGATAAAGAGTGATCAGATTCATGGATCACTTAAGTCCATATACTTCCCCAGAAGAAAAGTACACGAATATATTAATCAGCCAAGCTCCCTGTGCAATGTAGGATTGTATTAATGCTAATCCCAAAGCAAAATACCTGCCCAGTAGAAATTTAAAATCTAGAGCAAAGATAACAAGAAAAAAAGGACATTTAATTAAAAAGAGTGAGGATAAGAATTTTATTGCACTCGGTTAACTTTTGTGTGTTTAGAAAATACTATAAACTGATTGCGCACAGTATTTTTCCTTCAATGTTCTATGTATAAGTGTAGCTGCATTTCTCTCTTGGCTTCTAGAAAGTGCATGAGTTGCTTTCTGATCCGTCTTGCCAACCACATCTGATAACTTGTACCTGCCTTCTTTACTTTCACCCCATCAGATGACTACTTCTATCTTCAAGCCT